>CBVK0100604502.1:0-12635 GCA_900067695.1 Picea abies | reverse complement strand
TCTTCCGATCTCACCCAGGTGCACTTGAAAAGCGCCTTCTTGCTTCACCTGAATCACATTCCTATCAATAACATGATTAGCATCGGGTATATATTTATTTAGCAATGATACATGGAATACATTATGAACAGACATAGATGCAGGCAATGCAATCATATAAGAAACTGGACCAATCCTCTCTAGGATTTCAAATGGCCCACAAAATATGGCTGCCAACTTGGTGCAGCTTCCCAGCTTCAGGTAACTCCTGTTAGCTTTCACCTTCAAGAAAACATGATCACCCACTTTGAACACTCTATGGTTTTTGTTCTTATCGGCATAACTTTTCTGCCTGTCTTGGGAAGCTTTTAAATTCTACTTAATTTTTATCATTTGGTCCTCCAACTCCTTGAGCAACTCTAGCCCAACTACTTTCCTATCAGCTGGATTATCCCAGCTCACTGGAGTATTGCACTTTCTGTCGTAAAGTGCTTCAAATGGGCTCATCTTCAACGATGCCTGATACCCATTGTTGTAAGCGAATTCTACCAAGTGCAAGTAGTCCTCCCATTTAGATGGTTTGTCCATCACATACATTCTCAGTATGTCTTTTATCACTCCGTTCACCCTCTCTGTCTGTCCATCAGACTCGAGATGATAAGTTGTATGAAAGTTCGGATTCATTCTGAATCCTTTGAACAATCCTTTCCAGAAATTCGAGGTGAATGATTCATTCTGAATCCTTTGAACAATCCTTTCCAGAAATTCGAGGTGAATTTTGGGTTTTTGTCGGACACAATTGTTTTAGGAATGTTGTGCAATTGTGCCACTTCCTTCATGAAACTATCAACAACATCTGTTGTCTTGTGAGTAGTTTTCAGTGGAATAAAATGGGCATCTTTTGTAAGCTTGTCCACCACCACCATGATCGAATCATGCAGCTTGCTTGTTCTGGGTAATCCCATAATAAAATCCATTGTCACCACTTCCCACTTCCATTCAGGAATGGGCAAAGGTTGCAGCAACCTTGCTGGGTTCCTATGCTCAACCTTAACTTTCTGGAATTCCATACATCTAGTGATGTATTCGGTGATCTCTCTCTTCATACCTGGACAAAATTAATGGCTCTTGATCACTGCCATGGTTTTCTGATATCCAGGGTGCCCTGCATAAGGGACATTATGCATTTCATGCAAAATCATACGTTTCAAGTCCTGGACATTTGGAACAAAAATTATGTTCTTGTGCAACAGTATTCCATCTATTCCCAAATTATAATTATCCACCTTTTGTGGCATCTTACCCTGTTGTAGCTTTGCTACCAATTCTTTGTATTGCATATCTACATTTGCAGCCTCCAGAATTTTGCTTTTAATATCAGTCTAATACATGCTAATGGTTGTAGCATGTAGTTCATGCACCCTCCTACTGAGTGCATCAACCACTTTATTCTCTTTCCCCTTGATATGCTTTATATCAAAGTCATGTTCGCTTAAAAATTATAACCATCTACTTTGCTTAGCATTTAGATTTGGCTAATCAAATAAATATTTCAGACCATTGTGGTCTTTTCTTAGCTCAAACCTCTTCCCCATGAGGTAGTGTCTCCATTTCCTCAAGGCATGCACTATGGCTTCCAACTCCAAATCATGAGTGGCATAGTTTCTTTCATGCCCCTTCAACTTCCTTGATTCATAACATATAACAAACCCATTTTGACTGAGGAATCCACCAAGTCCTTCATTACATGCATCTGTGCATACAATGAAATCTTCAATTGGGTCTACAATCCTTAATATTGGAGCACTTGTCAATAATTGTTTCAAGTGATGGAAACTCTTTTCGCAATCTAGTGTCCACTGAAACTTCACACCCTTTCTTTGCAAGGAAGTGATTGGATGTGCAATCTTTGAGAATCCTTCAATAAATCTTCTATAGTAGCTTGCAAGACCCATGAATGATCTCACCTCTATCACATTCTTCGGTGTTGACCATTCTCTAATGGCTTCTATCTTCTCAGGATCCACTGTTATCCCATCCTTTGAAATGATATGCCCCAAATAATGAATTTGTTTCTGATAAAATGAGCACTTGCTTAATTTGGAATAAAATTGATGCTCCCTTAATACTTGCAACACCATCCTCAAATGATGTTCATGCTCTTCCTCTGAATTAGAATATATAATAATGTCATCCAAAGAGACAATGACAAACTTGTCTAAATATTCTCAGAAAACACCATTCATTAAGCACATGAAAAAAACGGGTGCATTTGAAAACCCAAATGGCACCACTGTGAACTCATAATGACCATACCTTGTTCTGAAGGCGGTCTTGCTGATATCTTCTTCTTTAATACTTACCTGATGGTATCCTGATCTAAGATCTATCTTTGAAAATACCTTTGCATCATTCAATTGATCAAAGAGATCATCAATCCTTGGAAGAGGATACTTGTTCTTAGCAGTCAATTTATTCAACTGTCTGAAGTCAATGCACAATCTTATTGTTCCATCTTTCTTTTTCACAAACAAGACTAGGGCACCCCAAGGTGACACACTTGGGTGTATATACCCCTTCTTCAGAATTTCTTCAAGCTGCATTTGCAACTCCTTCAATTATGGTGTACTCATTTTGTAAGGAGTCTTTGACACTGGAGCTACTCCAGGCATTAGATTTATAGAGAAATCAATGTCTCTCTTTGGGGGTAGTCCTGGTACTTCCTTGAACACATATTCAAATTCTTCCAGGACTGCATAATCTTCCAAATTTGGCACCTTATCTTTAGGTGTCTCTTCTATATGATCTACAAATATTTGACATCCTTTTCTGTAACATTTCTTTAGCTGAAATGCTGAAATTTCTCTGATCGTTACTGCTCTAGGAATTCCCTGCACTTTCCTTAGTTTCCCTTCCTCAACCAAGCAAGTAAATGATTTGTTGTGATAGTCTAAGAGAGTATGATGTTGGTCCAACCAATCCATACCAATTAGATAGTCATAGGAACCTAAAGGCAAGATGTTCAAATCTGCCTTGGTGTTCAGTCCATTCATGTCCATGAGGCATGACTTAACCATCTCATTAAATTTTCTTCTAGCTCCTATAGCCAGCTGCACCAACCAAGATTTCCCATGCTTGCTTCTTGGCAATTGCAAACTTTCCACCATCTTAGGGTCTATATAACTATGAATAGCTCCTGAATCAATTAAAATAGCAATGGTTTGGTTGTTGATCATACCTTCCACTTCAATCATGTGGGACTAATACTCTTCTTGCTTGTTTTCCAGGGATGCATATATCCTTGGCACATTTCTGCCCATGTCCTTCATTGTTTCAACTTCTTGTACATTGTGAACAACCCTACCTTTTTCACCTCTGTGAGGAAAACCTTTAAACCTATGATCTCCTTTACAACCCCAACATTGAATAGGTGGCTTCCTTGGCCTTTGATTCCCTATGTCAATCGTTCTGGGTTCTTTAGGCATTTGTTGTCCCTGTGGATTATTTTTGAAGAATGGTGGCTTAGCTCCCTTCTTCCTTTGATCCATCTTGAATTTCTTTTTGTCTTCCCAAGCCTTTTGGAAAGTTGGCCTTGCTTTCTGTTGATCATATAGGAATTTAGCTCGCCTTATGGTCTCTTCCAATGTCTTGGGATCATCATACTGTATTTTGTCACTGATGAATGATGACAATCCACTCAAATACCTTTGAATTTTGACTGTCTCATCCTTGATGAAAGAGACATACTTCAGCAGTTCTAGAATCCTTCTCTCATATTCATCTATGGTCATACTTCCAAGCTTGAGTTCAAAGAACTCTTTCATTTTCTTGTCATAGTATCTCTTAGTCAAGTATTTCTTCTCAAAATACTTCTTGAATTCACTCCAAATAACACTTTTCTCTTTAATGTCCTGCACCTACACAAGTTGATCCCACCACACGAAGGCCTTTCACTTGAGTTGATAAATAGAAATTCTACCTTATGCATGAGAAGAATAATTATGAAATTGAAAATACTTTCTCATGCTCAACAACCATGTTTCTGCATCTTCATCCTTCTTGTGCTCACCATCAAATGTAGGAGGTTTAATTTTGTTCATTTCTCCTCGTAGCTCATCCACCCCAAACCTCTTATGCCTTCTAACAGGGGCTGAACTTGAGTTGTTGCCTGCTCTCTTATTTGAATGCCTTGGGCAATGATGGTGGTGTCTGCTAACACTTCTTACTTTTCTTTTCTCATCCGAAGGCTCGTGACTTCCATATTTTCTTAAGCCACTCTCCTTAACCAATTTCTTTTCTATTATGCTCAATCCCTCCAATAACTTCATGTTGAAGTCATCTTGCTGCTCCTTGGCTCTCATAAGCCTTTCATTATTAGCTTTATGGATTTGGACATCCTTCTGCAAATTTTTAATGGTCTCTGTTGAATTCATGTTTTCATTCCTTTCTTCTCCATGTCCATTGGAGTTTGTTCCTTCAAAGCCAAAATGGGCATCCATCCCTCTGCTCTCATCTTGTTGACTGTAATTCCCCTGTGCATCTTCCATTCCTATGGACCGTACGGATGGATGTACTGTGGGTTTTTAGGGTTGTGGCCCCTCAAATGCATGGGCGATTGATGGCAACCCGCGCACGAATGCGTGGTTTTAATGGGCACATCCGCGCAGGGGGGGGCACGCTATTTGGGAAAACAGGCACACATGGGGTGCACACATGTCTGAAACACAGCCGCACATATGTGTGTGGCTTTGTTGCTGACAGTTGCACATGAGTGTGCAACTATGTAGTGAATAGGCGTGCATTCAATGTGTGCATGTGGGCTTAACAAGCACGCATACATACGCGCCTGTGGGGTAAACAGGTGCGCATGTGTGCGTGCCTATGGGGAAAATAGCCGCACCTTTGAGGCAAAGATGAGGGTGAGAAAACTTATCTCCCTTTTTTCTTTTTTTTCTTTTTTTGGGAGATTTTGGTGTTTTTGTGATGGTTGATTGAGTATTGTATATGTGGATGCAGGTGATCCTTTGGGACGATGTCGATCCGTTGGAGAGAGAGGGACTGGGCCCGACTGAGGGAGGCCATGAGGGATGAGGAGTCGACGGTTTTTGGTGCTTTGGCAGCCTATGGGCTGCTGAAGTTTTTTGAGTGCCCATTGTTGAGGGCACAGGAGTATCTGCTGCAATTCCTGATCTCGATGTGGAGTCTGGAGTTGCAGTGTTTTATTGTGCATGGGGAGCACTTGGAATTATCTGCTAAGAAAGATTTCTATTTTCTGACTACGCTCCCTTTTCGAGGAATCCTACTGTCGGTCGAGCCGATGGTAGTTGGAGAGGGGCAGTTGGCTACCCTTGCCCAGACATATTGTTCGGGAGAGGATTTCATGTCTGAGTCAGTGGTGAGGATTGGGGTGATGGATGCCCTGGTACATCATTGCATGGTAGTAATGGTTGTGAGAGTGTATGAGTCACTCGCGACTCAGTGTATCAGTGGTGGCCAACTTAGGATCATGTAGCGGGCACTAGGGGGTGAGAATTTCGCCTGGGGATTGATGTTGTACTCCAAGATTGTGGGACAACTCACCAAGTGTCGAGTGGCCGACTCAGGGGATTTTGGTTTTGGATCTGTCCTGGTGGCTTGGTTTCTAGAGAGGGTGTCGATGTTGCACCCGAGAGTTTTGTTAGACCCATCGGGAGCGCGAGAGTCGCAATTGTGGCGGTGGTCGACGATTTTGGTTCATCATGGGGGTGGGGAGGGTGTCCACTACTTCACGGCCAAGGCTACACAGGTGTGGCATCATATGCCACAGATCATATTGCAATTTCCATACAGTGGGATAGATTTCCATGATGACCCTGAGATGATATTACCCTCGGGAGAGGTATTCGATCGCCGAGGTATGATGTTTTGGTTGCTGGTTTTGTTGATTTGTTTTTAGATAGTATAGCATATGGTTGATATTTTTAGGGATGTTGATGCTATCATGTGTTTGTTTGTGTAGATTTGGGACCGCGTGGACAAGAGGTCGAGCTGATCAGAGCGCCAGCCCGCCAGGGGCCTGTGAGACCACCGCGGGGAGAGGTGACATCAAGAGGATGTTGGGGTGAGGCCCGGTGATGATGATAGAGTGGCCCAGAGATGTCATTATGATGACCCCGGGGCAGGTCCATCACATGTTCCTCTGGTTGAGGCTGGGGGAGAGTTTGATGATTTCCGTCACCGACTAGAGGCGGTTCTACAGTGAGTGCCCGAGAGGATGTGGGTGTGGACCCAGGATGAGGGGATATTGGAGCAGTGTATTGGGCTTCCGACAGAGTCGCGAACCTTGATCCGCAGAGCAGCTGTAGTTGGAGCTACGATGACTGGACGGTTGCCTCCGGGACCTGAGGGACCTGGATCTGGTGGGGTACCTCCGCTAGTATTTGATATAGGCTGGTGAAGATGTTAGCCAATCTATAATGTTAGCCATGTTATCTTCTATTTGATTGAATTGTCTTGGGATATGTGTAAATGTAATGGAATCAAAATGTCAAGATAAACGTCTAACCTGTAGGTATTTGCAGAAGAGGCAAGGATCACGGACATGGTATACATTGTTGAGTTGGAGGATGACAAGTTGGAAATATAATAAGATGCTAAGGTGATGAATATGGAGATGATTGGCCTCAACGAGGAGACCAATGATGATGGTGTACTCTGCTTGATTGTTGGTGGTTGAGCCTAAACATATGCCGCTGGTGTGGAGCAGGTCATGTGAAGGCGAATAGAGGGCCCAAGAAGCCGAAGCGAGATTTTGTGTCCAACGGCTAGCTCCGTCGGTGTAACCGATGTGGTAGGTCGATGGAGGTGGCATCTATCAATAACACAAGTGATAGATTAGACGAGAGGTATGGATAAAAGAAGACTAAAAAATCTACAAAAGATGTACAAAAAATAAAAATCCTAGTGTAGTATAGCTATGCTCAGGCATAAAATTTCTTTAAGTACAACTCGTTGATGGGTTCCTTGAGAGGATGGCCTTCAGGGGAGGTTAGGATGTATGCACCTTTAGTGAGGCAATGATGGATGATGTACGGTCCATGCCAAAGGGACTCAAATTTTCCATGGCCAAGGGTATCGTGAGAAATATTGTAAGTGAGGACGAGGTCTCCTTCATTAAATGAGCGAAGGTTGACATGGCGATCAAAGGTGGCCTTTGATCATTTTTTGGCTACTTCATTGTTCTGTAATGAAGATCAACGATCTTCATCCAGGGATTCTAAGTTCAGCAAGCGCTTCTCTATTGGGGCAGTGTTAGGTAATAGCTCAATAGTGGTGCGTAAGGTGGGAATTTCGCACTTGATAGGAAGAGTGGCCTCAACCCCATGGACTAGATGAAAAAGTGTGAAACTAGTGGCAGTTTTGACTGTTGTGCGATAAGCTCAGAGCGCGGAAAATAACATATGATGCCAATTGGTTTTATGTCTGTTAACCATGCATTGCAACATGGTTTTTAAGACCTTGTTAACTAGACTAGTTGGAGTGGTACTCCAAAGCAGGATATGACGTGGTTAAAGAAAAAATGCATTGTTGTGTCAGCAGTGTTGTTGAAGGTAGGCATGGCTTCATCCCACTTGGTAAAGTAATCAACTGCAACGACTATGTATTTGTGTTTGTTGTTACATGTAGGTTTGAAAGTCATGAAGTCAATGCCCCATTTACAAAAGGGACCAGCGGTGATGACTTGGTGTAGAAGAGCAAGTGGTGCGTGTGCTTTGTTGGTGTAAAGCTGGCATTTATCACATTGTTTCATAGCATAGATGTAGTCGTGAAATAGTGTAGGCCAAAAGTAACCTGCACGAATGATTTTCTAAGCGGTGGACAGCCCTGAGAGATGGCCTCTGCAAGCGTTGTTGTGGCAGTCATTCAAGACTCTGTCGGCCTCGTCAATCGTTAAGCATCGACGGAGTATGGTGTCGACTCCTCGCCGATATAAGATGTCCCCGATGAGGAGGTAGTGAGGTGCCTGATGACGAATTCGTCGACGATCATCTCTGGAGAGGTGGTTTCTGAATTTTTGTGTTCGTAGATAGACAAGAAGATCGCCATACCAAGGGTCATCTGAGGGGATAAAAAAAAGATGTTCATCAAGGAGGTTGGTATTGACCGGTGGACTAGTAGTGTCGGAGGGAAAATCCCTGATAAGTTCGGCGAGGATGAGAGCTTTCTTTCTCTTGGGTGTTGAAAATTCGAGATCATATTCCTAAAGGATGACGATCCATCAAGCAAATTTACCATTAATTTGTCAACGACTGATAAAGTATTGCATGGGGTTGGAATTTGCGATGACTTTGGTAGTTCGAAGAAGAATGTAATGGCGCAGTTTCTAGATTGCGAGGACAACTGCGAGGGCTATATTTTCTTCATGATTGTACTTCATGGGTGTTCCTGAAAGGTTTTTACTAATGTAGTAAATCACATGCTCACGGGCATCATCCCCTATTTGGATGAGCACTCCTGCTACTGAAATGGCTGAGGCTGATATGTAGAGGAGCTAATCATGGTTATAGTCAGGTGGAATAATCAATGGGGCATTGGAGAGAGCTGCTTTGAGATCGTCAAAAGCGGTTTGGGAATTTTTATCCCATTTAAATGGGATGTCGTGACGAAGAAAGCGAAGGAAGCCATGTGCATGAGTAGCGTAATCTGGGACAAAGCATCGTAAAAAGTTGGCTTTGCCTTGAAGGCTTTGTAGTTGGCGTAAATTTCATGGGGATGGAATTTCTATGATGGCTTGGACTTTGAGGGGGTCCATAGTAATGCCACATTGGGAAATTATGAACCCAAGAAGGCGCCCAACAGTGACGTAGAATATGCACTTGAGGGGGTTCAAGTGGATATTGTACTGACGACACCTATGGAAGATGATTCGTAGATCATCGAGATGTTGAGTGTGTTTCTTAGATTGAGCAGTGAGGTCGTCTAAGTATGTGAGGATGATATGAGCCAGATCTTGAAAAACGTATGTCATGGCCCATTGGAAAGTGGCATCGACATTCTTGAGGCCGAATGGCATGACACGATATGCAAAGGTGCCCCAAGGGGTCATGAATGCATTTTTGTATTGATCGGTGTGGTGAATTTGGATTTGGTTGTAACCAAAGAAACCATCCATGAAGGACAAAGCCTCGTGACCTATGCAATCATCGATTATTTGGTCGATGAAGGGTGTTGGAAAGTTGTCTTTGGGACATGGATGATTGAGGTCGTGGAAGTCCATAGAGACACGGATAGTGCCCTATTTTTTGTTAACAGGGACAGGGTTGGAGACCCATGACGTATAGGCTATAGGGTAAATGAACTCTGCAACATGTAGTTTGTCAATCTCGACTTTGATGGCTGCTGCTTTGGATGGGTGTAGCGGTCATTGTTTTTGGTGGACGGGTGTGATATCAGGCTAGGTGTCTATGCGATGTTCGACAATAGAGGGATCAAGGCTAGGCATCTTTGTGTATGACTAGGCGAAAATGTCCTGGTATTCTTCGAAGAGGGCTTTGTAGGCGGTGAGTTCTTCAGGAGAACATGCAGTGCCAATGGTGATTTCCTCGATAATTCCAGATTTGATGGAAATATCTATTTTGATGGTTGGGGATATATTAGCCATATTGCCTTCCTTGAAAGCATCAGGGGCAGGGATAGGGTTATTGAACCAATCTATATGCCCTGATGGGAGAAAATCTTTGATTTCGACTGCGTATATGGGGTGTTGGTTAGGAGGCGTGAAGGCTTCCTGTGAAAGAAATAGCGCTCTGTGGTGGAGCGCGTCCCATGGGCAATCGGGGGTAGTTAACTCCTTGAGGATATCTTCATCACAATGAAACTGGGGTGAATATAGGGGATCGAGAGGAGTGACCTCAGTGACTCTCATTGTGGCGTTGTCTCCTTCTGATAAAGACATAGGGGGATTGATGGAGGGGGATTGCAATGGTTTGCTCGACATAAAACAAATATCTAGATATTGTGGGTAAAAAATGGTAGTCGGGCGTAGAATTTTCGTGGGGAAATGAATTGGAGAATTGGGGGGATTTGAGGGTAACTCCATATATAAATCATCTAGGAACCATGGGGGAGAAGGGAGTGCCTCAAGTTCTAGTGGGAAGACATGAACCATATCAATTGATGGGGTAAGGGTATTTATCGGGTTTGTTGGAGGAGGGGGGGTATGATTTTGAATAGGGGCCAGTTCACAACGCTTGTATTCAATGATCATAGGACATTGATATGTGAAATGATCAAGTGATTCACATAGAGAGCAAGGACATCTCATGCATTCGTTGACTGAGGTTGTGACATAATGGATGTCATTGAAAGGAGTTGGGGTGGGTGTTTGCTGAAAGCTCTTGCATACAACTGTTAGTGTCTATCGGAATTGAGGTAACACTGTATAATGGTGTGTGTAATGGCCATATTCTGAATACATGGCACATGAGAATTTGGTTCGTAGTCCTTTGTTACTTGTGTTCTGTGAGATAGCGGCAATACTAGAGGAAGCGACGAGCGGTGGTGGTGCTTGAGGAAGTTGGATGAGATTACGTAACTCAGGGAGAGATGGGCATTTGTTGGTGGGGTGTTTGTCTTTCTCGCATAGCGCGCAAGGAGGTTGGATGCATGGGGGAAGTGGAGTTGTGGGCTCCTTCTTCTTTCACCTGTCCCCATCTGTAGCAGGGGGGTTAGTGAGTGGGGGTGTAGGGGTTATGGTGGGATTAAGTATGGGAATCTGCATCAGGATTCCTTCTATTTGGGGAGGGAGGGATGGTTGAGGAACCATATTAGGTGGATGTAAATACTAAACTGGGATTGCCAGCACCATATTAGGAAGGGTAAGCATTGCAGTGACCTGGAAAGATTGTACACCTGGTGGGGGTTAAAAGAAAGGGATTTGGGTAATGGATTGGGGGAATGTTTCCCAAACTGATATTTGGCCTTGGGAAAGATCAGGAACGGGTCAAGCTGAATTAGTTCTAGGGGATTCTTGAAGGAGAAGTTCTGCAACTAGTGGGACGTCAGGTATGAAAGAGGCCTCGGTGGTAGGGAGGTTAGTTTCAGTTGTCGTTCCATTGGAGGATACGACAGATACTTGTGTTGAGGGATGGAGGAGTGGTGGTGCTGCATGGTATGTCCCTAGAAAGGATGGGTCTTTGAATATTTCAGGGCCTGTCTCAATGAGTGGATAGGCATCGAGATTAGTGTGGATAAAAGGGAGGATGTTATCGATGTTGGATGAAGGATTAGGCTCGTAATGTGATACTTGAACGATGGTAATGATCTTTCCATTATAGGGAAACATCATGGTTCGGAACACAGAAGAGGTGACGACCTTCATAGCATACATGTAGCTACGACCAAACAAGATATTATAGTCAAGCGGGGCATCGATAACCTCAATGTCAATCAGAGCGGTTTTGCCCCCGAGCTCGACGGGGACATTTTGGAAGAGTCCTTTGGGGGATGAGGCTCTACCATCGTAGGCTCTTAAGGTAATGGCATATGGTATAAGTTCAAGGGAACAAAGTTTCTACCATACAGATTTGGAAATGATACAGGTGGATGTGCCTTCATCAATGATGCATTGGTGAACTGTAATGTTCTGAATTTTTACAGGGATTTGAAAAGCAATAAGAGCGGGGAGGCGAGGTTCTCCACTGTCGAGTTCAAATGTGATGAGTCGGGTATCGGCAGGGTCGACTGCTCCCAGGGCGGAAAGTAAGGACTTCTGCTGGGTGGGACAAGTTTGAAGGACTTCTAAGACTGACATGGCAGCCGGAGATTGTGCCAAGTCATCAACCAAATTGTAATTATGAGATACCCTAGATTGAGGATTGTGGACATTCCTGTGCAATGGGATACAAGGAATACGGAGGGGGGTTTCAGTATTAGGGCGATGAATTATGAGAGGGGGTCTAGTTGTGACTGGAATTTCTTTCGAGGTGGTGGGAGAAGATTCATGGGGTGTGCTATATTGATGACTGCGCGTTTGCAGAAGGACTTCTTCCTCACTGGTAAGGAGGATAGTGTGATCAGCAGAGGTGCTCGTATTGGGATACTATCCCAACTGTGGTGGGGTAGGCTGCATGTTTGGTTGGGTATTTATCACCCCTTTGTGTGGGATGGGGTTTTGTAGTACATCTAGGGGGGGTTGTTGCACATATGGTTGTGGAGCCGTCTGAGGTGCACGTGGTGTTGAGGGACGTGGTCCATTCACAAAATATTTCATCTGCTTAAAGTCAACGATTTGGGGGAAATGGTAAGTATAGTGACCAAACTCACTGCAAAGGGCATAAGGGAAGGTGGTCCTAACATTGTTGGTGTTCCTTCCTTGATGTTTTTTGTTGTTTTCCCTTTGGGGGTTTTGATTCCCCTGGTTTTGGTTGCCCCCGGTAGACTGGTTCTGTTGGGGTTGGTTCTGGTTTCTTCCTGGTCCTAGATTATTATTGTTCTAATTTTTTCCTTTCTTTCTAGTATTGTTCGATTGATGGGGTGGATTTGTCGTGTTCAGTTGTTCAAAATTTTGATATTGTTGAATGGGAGAGGGTTGAACAAAATTAACCCCAGTGTGTGGTGGTCCTTGTGGTGGAGCCATAGGCTGTGGGGGGGTAGAAAATGGAAATTATGGATTATGT
>CBVK0100604501.1:0-20140 GCA_900067695.1 Picea abies | reverse complement strand
ATGTTGAGGCGATGCTCCATAAGGTACATAGGAGGGTGTGGCGCTTTCGCTAGTGCTTAGGGTATAGTCCAAGGTAGAGGGAGTACCGACACTTGGTTGGATAGGTGGGTGGTTTAGGGGTGTCGGCGGGGGTCCACTTATGGGTGGAGGTAGGGAAACAAGGTATGGTTGTTGATAAGGGGGAGGAGGATAATAAGGGATTCCTCCATATGCCAACGAATATTGAGGTGTGCCATACATGGGTGGTTGTTGAGGCGGTGGGTTGTTGTGTGTAGTGTTACCAATCAATCTGTCTACTAAGTGAGACATCCTAGGTTTGTCTTGGACAAATGGAACGGGTCTTGGGGCATCCAGGAGTACCGTGTATAGGTATCCGGACTGGGCGTAAATGAGTTCGAACTGTTGGGTCTTGCTAATGGCTTCTTCTTCAGTTTGGGGTAAGGTGGTGACCACATCTTTGGCAAGGAGGGAAACAAGTGATTTGAGGAACCAATTGAGACATTGTTTGGGGGTAGCGTCAACTTTGCAGAGGCAACGTCGCCAACTCCATTCATGGATGTGGTCAGCAATATGTGTAGAGGCGATTTTTTTTAAATCTGAGAGTAGTTCAAGGCCATTTTCATGACGAACAGGTAATTGAAAGAAGGTCAAAAATTCTTTGGCCAAGGATTCAAAAGTCGCGTGGGACCCAAATTTTTCTTCGACATACCATTTAGCGAATGGGCCAGTGAGTGTACATTGAAATAACATCAATCGGATGGAATCGTCCATGATGTTGTTCGAAGAACACCATAGGTGAAATGTCATGATATGGTTGGCAAGATCATCTCCTGCTTTTCCTTCAAGCTTGGGGATGTCTGAAGGGAGTTTTGTAGGCATTGCGGACCATGTGAGGTTGTGCAATATGGGATCATTGGTGAGTTTAGTTAGATCCGGTATGTTGAGGGAAGATAAATATGGCATATGGGGTGGTGGCGTAGGATTAGTTCCAAACATAGTGTGAGTGTTCTGAGTACCTGACCCTTGGAGGGGACTAGGTGGGTTTGTACTTCCCCCTTGAGAAGAAGTTGGCCCCCCACTTTCGTGTAAAGGAGAGCGAGTGGAAGGTGGACCTTAGGAATTGGACCCAAGTAAGGTGGAACCAAGAAAAGCTTATCCCAAGACAGTGGCACTCACAAGAGTGTGAGAAGGTGGAGTCGATGAGTTGGCAAGACTAGGAACTCCCCCTAGAATAGGAGGGAGATTTAGCAAGCGTCTGGAACGACGAGGGTTCTGTGGGTCCCCTATGATGTCAGACTAGCTGAGTGAATGTGTGTGAATGGTGGTAAGAGCAATAAATAAACAAGAGCCTTTGCTGCAATTTTGAACTTTACACGATATATATCCAAATCAAATGTAATCAGAAGGGCATCATACATAAAGTGTTTTGATAAAGAAGCATATATGTGGATAGGTAGATTTTGTCTGTGTGGGGGAACAAAGAAAACAAATGCTCATGTCCTAAAATATGTAATGTCCTTCCTCTCAAAATAGCACTGGACCTTCCAATAGCACTCGACAGTGGGGTCTAAAGCCACTGGAAGAGAAACTAGTGAAGGATGAAGAAATCAGTTATAATGAGGGGTAGAGGGGGCATATCCTGAAAAAACTGGCGATATTTTCCAACAGCCACACAAAATCTGATCAAGGTGCAATTGCAGCCCAAAATTTCCACCTGGGTATATGTCCTAAAATTTGGTCACAAGGTACCTTGGAAAAAGTGCAACATTTAGATTTTTAGCCTAAGAAATGGGTCACGGGCTGGATCCTGTCCAAGAGGTGGGTGCCTCAAGGGGGGATGTACAGAACAACCGGACCTCGGCCTTCAACCCTTCACGGGTATCTCCCTACCTTATGGTGTTAGGAACACTTGACTTAGAGGATTTAAAGTTCCCTATTTGACAACTTCTATTGTTTTGAAAATGTGAGAACTAGATAACAGGGAGTTATTTGGATGCCTATCCCCGAAATCCTACCTAGACTAAAAGATTTCTTTTGGAACCTCCTTTGGAGGAAAACTTAGTGAGTTTTTAGAAAAAAATTAGATGTGTTTGTTTGAGAGATTGGGGGTGTGAGTCAATCTCATTGAAATTAAGTGGGAGTGGATAGTTTCGTCAAGAAAAGGGTGGGGTGTTTTAGAATCCCTTTGGAAGAAACTTACTTCAACCTCCACGTTTCGAGATGAAAACTATGTGAGTGAGAAGTGACTTTTGTGTGTGAATGAGTGAAAGTGTGCCAATTTTTTAATTAATTAGGTGTCACCTTGTTGCATGTGGACTTCGCTTGGTCCTTACAAGTCTTTGATTACCTATTTACCTAAATGTCATTGGTAAAACCTTGCAGAATTCAAAAGTCCCTAGGAAGCTAGCATGTGGACATGTGGGTCCTTTACTATTCCTTTAACTCCCTAATGTGATTTAATCTAAGAAATCTTTGAAACTATCCTAGATTGTGATCATGTGGGCATGTATGGGCCCATTACAAAACCTTTAAACTTCCCTAGTGATTTAATCTAAGAAAGTAAATTTCAACACTATCCTATCTTTGTAGCATGTGGGCATGTATGGACCCGTTACAATCTTGAGATGTGTTTGAAAAATAAACTAAGAGGAGTCCCGAGGGGGCTATTGTCCTCTCCTAAAGATTTTATCTTTTTAAGGGAGATGAAATTGTCTTTCAACTTCTTTCTGATTCTCAAGATCGCTTTGGAGCGCGAGAGAAGAGCATACTCAACGTTTGATATCCAATTTCTAGTCCAGATGCAAGTTTTATATGTGATGTAGAATGATTCCAACTTTTAGTCAAAGCAAGCCATCCATGTGGTGAAATAAAAAGAAAAAAGAGGAAAAATAATGATTTTTAACCCCTAAGTGCCTATGTGTTTTGACTAATCCCTTTATATGAGAGGGAATGTAAGTGTGGTGCAAATTACAACATGCATGGAATCATCTTTAAGAAGGCTATGGGCCTTCAATAGATCATAAAAATGCTTACAATGTGTATGTTTTTGCACAGGTGCATGGGTTTCAGACTAGACAGAGGCGCTCTGAGCGCCAATGCACGAACTAAAAAAGAATTTTGAGCACAGGTGCGCAGAAGGCGCTAAGTAATGCAGTGATTTTGGCGCACGTGTGCACGATGCAAAAACTGTGGGCCAATAAACCCATGCACAACTGTCACACGACCGTGAAGAAAATTCTGTATGGAATTCTCTCAACTCAGCGTTGAATTTGATGTTTTGCAGGTCGTCTTGGGCCAGTTATAGTACCTGCAGGTTAAATAAGTAAAAAGAAGAGCTAAAATAACCCAAATGGGGTAGGAAATCAATACCTTTCCCCAGTGGAGTCGCCAATCTGTTGTGCCTCTTTTGTCACCTAAATGAGCAAAACAAAGGTGCTTACAAGCTTAGTTGGGTTATCTAAGCAAGACAATAGTAAAGGCAAGGGTTAGAAGAATAAACATAAAAGACTAAGCTAAGAATTAAACTAGGAAGGGAAAAAACAATTAAACTATTCTGCATAAGGACATAAGAACAAGAAACAAACAAGACCCATGTCACCAATGGAAAGGATTGTATTAGTGAAAATAAAACACCAAATAGAAAGGGGACTTTGGGTCCCTTCTTCCTCCCAAGGGAGGGCTCTTGGACCCCCAAGATTGAGCTCTTCTTACAACTTGAAAAATTGAAAGAAATGGTGAAAGAATCCAAAGCTAACCCACTCAAAAGGTGATGTGGATTGCCCAAATGGAATGGTGCTAGTATGCTCTTGATGAGAAAAGAGGTTTCCCTAAGAGAATAGCAGCAGCATAACCTTGCAAATGAATTCCTTGAAGATGTAGTGCACCCATGGCCTTGTTTTATAACACCACTTTGAGGTATTATGCAACCAGCTTTTAGTGTGAAAAGGGGTTGTTTAGGGAACCTTTAGGTCTTTGACCAGCCACCCAGCTGGATCCAGCCGAGATTTGGATTTCAAATCGACTCGGAAGCTGAACCAGAAGTGGATGGGAGGCCGACCAACATCATAAATGCATTGTTCTAAGGTGTGCATGACTTTTAGCATCCACAGTCGCGCATCGTGCACATGTGTGCTTTTCCTGCATTTCTTGATGGCAGATGTGCGTGCGCGCCCTGTATAGTCATAGCACATCCTGATTTTATAAATGGTTGGATAGTTTTGGACCTTTTGGAAATGATTTTTTGGTAATTTTGGTCCATGGGTGAACTAATAGTTGTTTGAAGATGTTAGATTCCTGTAACCATTTGCGGAAAAAATTTCAGTGATAACACTCTACACTGATCTGATCTGATCTAGTTGTTGTTAATTCTACAAAATGTGCAGCCATCGAAACTTATCAGGCTAACAAATTCAACAATTCATGAAAAATATGAACCATTTTGGTTCAATATATACATCAAAATTATTTCTCCTGATTTCCTAGTGTTATCACCATGACAATTCTAGATAAGACCCAAGTCTTGAGAACATAGACATGTGGTTCCTTCAGAGATACATCTGGGAAAAAGGTGGTTTTCCGAAACCACTTTCCCCAAAGTCCCGATGTCATGTGTTTCAATATGTCAAAACCACCACTCGTGGAATAGGCGACGGCTAGTCAGATCACCCCATTTCACTCGTTCAGTACTTCATAGTCATATGACGTCAAGTGAACGCCGCCATATAATGAACTCAAAAGATAATCATTTGAAATGGATTAACCGCACATGGAAACCAACGTATTTGTACGTAAGTCTATCTGTGATTCATGATTGGGACTCTATAAATACCAATTCTCAAGTATGGAGGCATCATCTTATCCATATCTAGAGTAATCTCTACATTTTCTCGACCTTTTGATCTCTGTAAAAGGATTTCGGTGCCCATGAAATTGAGGTACATGGACAAAGCTATATCCAATGAGAGTGGTTATTTAGGCAACATGGTAGATTTTCCTACGAGTAAGAAGGAAAGGATAATTACACAGATACTAGAGACTAAGTTTCACACAAAACCTACCATAGACTCAAAATTGGAAGCCAAGCTAAATCCCACTATGAGAGATCTGATCATCAACAAACCAGCGATTAAGAAGAAACGAAGCAAGCGACAGAAGAAAGAAACCATCACTGAAACGGCTGAAAGGGTTGGAGAGAATCAACTGGTCTCGTTAGATACTTTAAAGGAGGAGACCACTAAGTTTAAATGAGTCCTCAAATAAAAGTACATTTCAACAATTTTTGGTCAGATGGTAGCAGAGGTAAGGGGCACCAGAGATGATAGGCATGTTCTTAAATGGTCCCTTTACAATAGGATAACTAATATCATTCCCTTTTTGTAATTTTGGGATTAATACGATTATATAAATGCAGAAGTGGACTTTGGACTGTTTATTACAAGATTCTAACCGGTGGTGTTATGAGTCTTGTTTTCTTTCATAGTATGTTTTTCTTGTAAGCTTATATTTCACTTCCATCTGTCTGAATCGAAGGAATATAAAACTCAGAATTCATTTCTGAGATGCTCTCAGCTTAACAATTTAGGCTATATTTATTTATTCACAAACAAATCTAAATTCATTTTAAATAATGCTCTAATGCGGTTGTGTGTTTTTTTTCCTCTAATACCATAAAAATTTTCTATTAAACTCAGAGTCATCATCTTAATTAGCCTTCCAAATGATTTCGCGCACACAAAAATTCAACCTGTACACCCATATTTATCGTGCACAACAACACCACAAGGTAATTCATGCTTTCGCGCACCTATATCCACTATGCATTTATTTTTCGTCGCGCCAATAACTTGCACGCACTACTTTTGCGTTGTGCGCCAATATACACGGCGCACAGTTTTGGTATCACGCACTGATATTCCACATGCATTTCTCCCTATGCATTGTACCATGCCAAAGTTCAATATGCCCCACCGTTCACAATAATCTGCACACACCATTGACTACATTTTCGCAAGACAACTTACACTCATACTATGCTCACAACAACCAAACTCCTCTATGTTTTGCAATACTTGTGCACCCCACATGCACATTACTATGTGTGTGCTCACCGTGCAATGCTAAATTCGACGCACGCATCCGTACACAATATTCTTCCATGTGGCGCCACAATTTACCGCGCACACATGCACGCCAACTTTTTCCACACGGTGCAAAAATTATTCCATGGATGCTCTGTGACTTGAAATTTGGTCACTTCGAAATTAATCTTCTGTGAATATTCGCTTCAACTGAACCTTTCTAGCCCATCCAGGCTTAGTGTTGGAACTGAGGCTCTGATACCATATTGTAACATCCCCGACCTCACACCGACTGGGCATGCCACTCCTCGGATGCTTTACTTAGCTCTGAACCATCCTTGTAACATTCCCAGCCTTCAAAGGGCCAAGCTACATGAGGGAACACTTTCGTTCTCTTATTGCGAACATACTGTAACATACCCAGTATTCAACTGAGCTATGCCACATAAATTTTCTCTTCAACTGCCTGCAATTATAACATATACATATAACACTCTTGCGGAAGGTTTACATATAAAAGTAAACAAACAATTACGTTTTGTAAATATATGATTTCATACTAAAATAACAGTAAACATAGATATGCAGCATATATAGGGAAATACCCATAAACATACAGACAGTTATAATCACATATATGATAAACCGTAATATAAGCACGTAAATAACAATGCAACACGTAAATTTATCATACGATTGGTACTTATCTTGGAAATATTGTCACCAACTGCATACAGACCATCCACGAACCTCCCAGCCTTAGACTACATTGTTCATCACTCTCAACAGTGAGTCACCCCCGAGATGGGACTAAACTCCACCCGGGTAAAGGGATTACTAACTATGATAAAGGCTCATAGACAACAGGAAATACTCCGTCTCAGGTGCTCACTCAACTAACATCCTACAACCTCTTATTCCCCACATGCCTGTCCCACCCAAGGAAGTGTGCCCTTTCTCTGCTCAACAGTCCTTCAGCTGCCCCACTTCCCTTCCAAGGCTTCAACAACAGGCCGGCCAGGAAGTCGCAGAGCACTATAGCTGCAATTTAGCACCTTCAGGAAATCAATTCCCAGCAATTCTCTCACTCAGAGAATTTCTCACGGGCCTAATAACCTGCCTCTTCAATTTCCCATGGGCATGACAACCCGCTTCTTCAATCCCACTCCCAAGCTAACCAGGTACACTAACATGAAATGGTTATGGAAACAGGCTCAGATACTGTGAAATGAATGTTTGAAGGATAACTGACTGCGTGAGTGAAATGGTCATGGAATCATTGACTGGATGACTGAATGAAGGAATCATAGGAGAGATGATCATAAGAATGATGGTGAAGTTGTCAAAATGAGCTAATTCCCCATGATATGTATGCACGTCCCCAACTTGACACTTTTCATGTTGGAAGCTACTTTGGTCCACTTGTCCCCAACTTTAGAACTTGGATAAAATAATTATCCATACTTTATGTTTTAAGAAATATTAATATAATATTCCTTTTTGGCTTAAGCTCTCTAGCTTAGCCCTTTCCCTTAACTTTTGGCCCTCCCTTTCCCTAACTGGTGGAGTTTAGTCCCCCATCTCTTTTATCGTGGTCGGTGGTCAGTCTGCGCACAATGATGTATATTATATTTATCACGAGACATATACAAAATAGGCACACTGGCCTTCAACATCTAGGTGCTCTGTCCTAATTCCAAAACATAAGCATCCCAGCTTATAATAAATGGCTCACCAGCCTATAACACATATCATATACACAAGGCTCGCTGACCTCAATACTGTGCGCACTTTAGTTACTGCACACGGTATCTGAGTATGTACATACTACATCATTTTACTGCGCAGTGCATGCACACACTATGCCATGAAAGGTGCATTACAAAATGATGTCAAAACAACTCACCAGTTTAAGTACACTTACATTAATTTTACAATTGGGTTCATCTAAGGGATATTACACACAGCCAGAAGTAAGAGAATATGGAATTCCTCTGGCATTCGATCAGTCTACTTCGCCAAAAGAAGGAAAAAAGGTAATCAAGCTGATGGAATTTTTATATACTTGCATTAAGTTGATTCAGGATGAGAGGGTTGTACAAGAACTACAAAATGTAATAAGACAGTATGAGCTAGGAAATATAGACCCCTTATTGAATAGGGAAGTACACCAAATCGCTAAAAAGAGAAGGACAAATAAGTAATTACACTTGAATGCTCAAATAGGAGAATATGATATAGACTATGTGGTCCTTGACTTAGGGCCGGAGGTCAATGTTATGATGAAGCAAACCTAGGCACTAATGGGAAAACCGAAGTTTATATATTCCCCTATCAGGCTCAGGATGGCTAATCAGAAAGTTGTAAGCCCCTTTGGTAGACTGGAACATGTCCCTGTGGACATCGATGGAGTAAGAAAATTTGCAGATTTTGAGGTAATTGAGATAGTTGATTATAGTTGTCCTTACCTCGCGCTGTTAGGAATTAATTGGGCTTTCAATAATTCCACTATGGTTGATTTAAATAAAATAAGTATGACATTTGAAAGAGATGGACTTAGGGTCATTGTACCCTTAGATCCAGATAAAGGTCAGCGATACACAGAGCCCATCAAAGAAGAAGACCACGCATATGAACTGGAAAACATATACAAACTAACAACCAGACAGCATGATTACATCAATCCTACGGCCGATGGAAACCTAATATGGAGAAGTGACAACACATGTTCATCAGACTCAAAAGAAGCACTGGAGAACTGGCAAAATAAAATGTATGAAGTATCTACAAGAAGATGTGCTAGATTAACCAGAGAAGTTCACTGGATCGACACAAAAGTAAGTAATTTACCCACCTTTGATGGTCTAAATCCTTTAGAAACCTTCTTGTCAGACTTTGAAGAAAGTGTAGCAATGCAACAAATATTTTTGGCAATGGATGAGGCCCTGAAAGCCACACCAGCAAGATGGTGGGGGACACACAAAAACAACATTACAGAATGGGTACAATGTCGTACCTTGATGACATCATGGTTCTCATCACAAGTAGAAGGCTGGGAAGTTCGATACACAGGTCGAATTTTCCCAAAGGACCATGTGCGAAGTTGTGAAGAAGCCTAGAGAAACATTCCTCAAGAGTAGTGGGTGCACAAATTCATTAACACCCTGGACATGACACCTATCAACTGGTACCTTCAAGCAAAGTTGCACCTCATCACTACAGATTGGGAAGGTATGACTTGGAATTTTGTAACCACCTTCTTATTTGAAAGTCAATATCCTTCAGTAGATCAAGCATTGAATGTTGTAAGACAAAAAGTATTTGAGGAGACATCTAACCTCCCTTTGGAGAAAAAAGAGGACGAATGGAATGTGCCTCTCTAGAAACTGCAAGGTTGTTACAACATCAATGTTGATGAAGACGATGATCCAAGAAAGGTGAAAATTGAAGAAATAGAAGGCCAAAGAGATGTGGAAGGACTAGGAGTTTATTTACCATTCATTGGAAAATAAATCAATATTAGGAAAGCCAATATTGGAACAGAGCATACACCAAATCTTGAAAATGTTGGAGATTATTGGGATCCTGCTAGTATTGACAAGATTATCGAATTACTGCATGAACATCAGGACTTGTTTCCAACCAAGTTCATTGATATGAAGGGAATTAAAGGGCCTATGGGAGAGATGAGGATCCCTTTGAAACCATATGCAAGACCAGTCAAATAGAGACCCTACAGATTGAACCCTAAATATAAGGAGAAAGTGAAGATTGAGATCGACAGAATGCTAGAAGCTGGGATTATAGAACCTGTCGAAGAGTTAGAGTGGATTAGCCCTATGGTGGTTCAGGACAAGAAGACAAGAGAGATTAGGATCTGCATAGATCTTAGGAAGATGAACAATGCATGTTTGCATGACCCCTTCCCTACGCCATTCATTGACAAAGTGTTACATAATGTGGGAGTCCAGGAGGTATACTCTTTTACAAATGGATTCTCGGGATACCATCAGATCAAGATTTCCAAGGAAGACTGCCATAAGACAACATTTGCAAAAGAATGTGGGTCCTATAAGTATACAATAATTCCATTTGGATTGAATAATGCCCCAGCCATCTTTTCCAGGTTGGTGGTCGAAGCATTCAAGGATTTTCTGCATAAATTTCTAGAAGCATATTTTGATTATTGGACTGTTTTTAGTTTATTGAAAAATCATATTGAATGTCTAAGTCTAATGTTGGAAAAATGCAGGCAGTGTCAAATTGCCTTGAATATGAATAAATGCATCTTCTTTTTGCCATTTGGAGTGTTTTTAGTTCATATTGTATGCAAGCAGGGATTGTTGGTCGATCCATCTAAAATTTCCATTATAGTTGATCTACCCCCTCCTTCTTCGGTCAAACAACTGTGCACTTCGTTGGGACATACTGGATACTACAGGAAGTTCATTAAAGGATGTGCCTAGATTACAACACCCATGGAGAATCTTTTGAAGAAGGACTGTCAGTTTAGTTGGACAGAAGAGTGCCAGTAGAGCTTCGACACACTAAAACATAAAATGGTTACTACGCCTATTCTGGTTTTTCCAGATTGGAGCAAGGAATTTCATGTGCATGTCGATGCATCTTCTATTTCCTTAGGAGCAATGTTAGCACAATCTGGGGAAGGATATATTGACCATCCGTTATCCTTTTCAGCAGGAAGCTATCAAATGTTGAGATCAATTACACCACTACCGAGTGAGAGGGGTTAGCCATGGTGTATGCATTGCAGAAATTTCACCACTACTTGTTGGGGGGACACTTTAAAATGTTTATTGATCACTCTGTGCTGAAATACCTAGTCAACAAGCCAGTGTTGGGGAGGAGAATATGCAGATGGCTTATGTTCTTTCAAGAATATGACTTTGAGATCATAGTAAAACCAGGAAGAATGAACAAAGGTCTTGACCACTTGTCGAAGCTAGAACATGGAGAAGAGCCCACTAGTTTCGAGGATACACTGTCGGACGCATAGTTGTTGGCCATTAGAAATATTGATGACTACTTCACAGAGATATTCCAGTTCCTATCAATAGGAATGGCACTTAATGAATGTACAATTCCACAGAATAAACATCTAGTAGTGCGCATTGCAGACTTTTCACTTATATCTAGACAGTTATACAAGATGGGACCTGATGCGATATTGAGAAGATGTGTTATGGAAGTAGAGCGACCATTGATCCTTGCAGAAGCTAACGAAGGCATTGTAGGATGACACTACACAGGGAAAGCAACTGCGTAGAAGGTGCTTAGAGCTGGCCTTTGGTGGCCTACCTTACACAGAGATGCTAAAGACTATTACAGAACCTGCAATGTATGCCAAAGAGTTGGGAAACCATCCAGAAGAGATGAAATGTGACTAGCACCACAGCTGACCCTACAAGCATTTGAGAAATGGGTCATTGACTTCGTGGGACCTATAAACTCACCAGGCAAGCGCACAGGAGCAAGATACATAATTATAGCAATAGAGTACTTGACCAGATGGGTTGAAGCAAGAGCAGTTAAGGACTATAGTGCAACTACAGTTGTATGCTTCATATTTGATGACATCATAATCAGGTTTGGATGCCCAAAGATCCTTATGAGTGATCAAGGCACACATTTCATAAATAAAACAATTGAATCCCTGACTGAGGAATTTGTAGTCTGACATCATAAGAGCATGCCTTACCATCCACAAGAAAATGGGATAGTGGAAGCATTTAACAAGATCTTGGAGACAACACTGATGAAGATTTGCAATGTGAACAGGGATGACTGGGACTTAAGAGTACCAGCATTACTATGGGCCTATAGAACCACTTGTAAGAAGCTAACAATGTAGACCCCTTTTAAGTTGGTATATGGTCTTGAAGTCGTTGTCCCAATGGAATATTTGGTACCAAGCCTAAGAATTGTTGCCTTTATAGATATGGATGACACTAGCATTGTTCGAGAAAGGCTTGCACAGTTGCTTGAACTCGAAGAAGACAAATTTATTGTAGGATTCCATCAGCAGGTGCAAAAGAAAAGAAAAAAGGCCTATCATGACAGTCACACGAAGAAGAAGGCACTCAAACAAGGTGATCTAGTACTGGTATATGACAGTAAGTTCATAAAACATCCTAGGAAGTTTAGAACGCATTGACTTGGGCCATATGAGATCACCTATGTTACAGAAGGAGGAGTTGCACAGTTGAAGACTTTGAAGGGAGAATGGAAGGAAGGATTAGTGAATGGGATCCGGTTGAAATTGTACTATGACAACCCGCTTCCCCACAACTCTAAGTAAAAGCATAAGGAAAAGGGTCTAGGTACCAGGTGCAGTTTCAACTAGGTACCAGACACAGAAAAGATAGTATGTACAGGGAAGGAGAGGAGGCATAGAGAAGAAAGCAAAGGCTGCACTACGTAGTCTGAAGTCGAAGTAAAACAGAACAATCAAATCTGAAGTGCCTTAGGATGAGTCATAGGTGAATGTTGGGGGCCTAATGGCCTTTGGTTATGGAAGTAAGAGAAGATCGAGGAAGAAAAGGAAGAATGTGAACAGCGCGGAAGACATAGTGATTGTTACTGGGTCGAAGTGAGCAAAGAGCAGAAAAGACGAAGCAAAGTAAAAGGAAGAAAGTTGTTGGATGAGGAGATCAAGGACAACAATACATCAAGAAAGAAGGATCGTGGACAACTCAACCGGAAGCAGAAAAATCCATCGTTGGATGCTTTGGAGCACCGCGCGAGAAGGAATGAAAGACAGGTTGGTGAAGCCCTCAAAATGCAGGCCAAGTTGACCTAGGGTTTTAGACACCTAGGGTTTTGGTATCTAGGGTTTTGACACCTAGTTTTCAACCTAAGGATGTCGATGAGTGATTGTAATGTATAAATAAGAACCTACATGAGGGAAGGAGGTTGGATCTAGTTGTCATTATTGTTACTATTGTTGTTGTGTGATCGAGTGAGTAACATTGTGGGAGAGAGAAGTGTTGAGTACGAGAGCCTTTTGTATTGTAAGATCTTCAGTTGGGTGTGAATATCAACCCTCCAGCTAGGTGCGCAGGGAGGGAAGAGATAGAGAGAAGAATAAAGAAGTTCTACTAGCTAAGAGCGCAGACAAGAATTGTATGCTTCATATTAATACATTATAGAGCACAGTTATGTGGATGTAGACCTAGAGAGAGGGTGAACCATGTATGTATTGTCTTGTGTGTGTGATTGATGTTGTGTTATTTTTCCTTGATATACTATTATTACATTGTTGTGGTAGATCTAATAGATGTGTGGAATAGATCTAAGCTGATAAGTGATATATGCATGCTGTATTTTTCTAGTGTCAAATCCACTTGATAGTTCCCTTGGTTGTAGACATATTTGTCCTGCAACCCCCCCAAAACTGCTTCGGGTGAGACTGCATCTTCTTCGCAGGTGTAGCTAAAAGGGCTTGTTGGTGCACTCTTGGAGCTGAACCTTGGGTTTGCCCCTATTCCAACACATAACATTAGAGGATGCCCCTAAGTCAACCAAACAATTGTGGAGGTTTTTGTTGAAGACTTCAAATGTCAAGAGGAATGGTGGGACAAAAGGATTTCCCTTCTTATCTTCAGAGCAAGCGTTCACAATTGGTTTATTTATTAGATCTGAGAGGGATGGATTTTCTCCTTGGTTAGTGCTTGTTGTAGGATTTTCTACTGATTTCAATGCTTGTAACAGAAAGTCCTTTTGCTGAGGGATTCTACACATGTCCATGAACGATATATTTTCCTTCAATTTTTTCAAATTTTCTACTATGTTGTAGTCTAGCTTGGGTGATTCTCAGGTATGGACATTTATAGGATTTCTTCGGGAGACCAAAGGTGCTCTAGGGTGATCAGACATTGGCTTCCCTCCCAAATTTTGGGCAGTATTAAGGTTGTTTGAGACAAGCTAACCCTTACTTCGTGTTTGCATAGCCAAGACCTCAGCGGGTGGTTCTTGAACTTCAAATAGATCATTGGAAGGCATTGGTAGGTCAGGGTCCCATATCAACATGGTTGTTTTCTCCAATGGATCAACTTCTTCCTAATCAACAATATTCATAGCTGAGCCACTTGATTGTTCAGTAAGGGAAACCTCATCTAGAAACTGGTTGGCCATCAAATTCATAGCATGTACCCAGTGTGGGAAGTCTTTTTCATAATGTTTCTCTTGGTGATAGGTACAGAAAGAGTCGGATTCTACATTTCCCATATCGATGTTTAAGTCAGTTGGGGGAGGTTCAATTTCTTTGAATGATGGATTTATTTTAAAAAATGGTTTATAGGGCTTCTAGACTTGGTTTGCTTCCCCTGCACTTCTTTTCATGTCTATGATTTCTTTAGAAAACTTGTTTACCATTCATTTTAGGTCTTCTATGTCTCCACTTCCTTTTTCGAGACCTTGTTCTGTTTGTTTCCCTGGGGGTCTGGTCAACAAGAGTCCTCTTCTGGGAGGAGGTTGAAATTCCTTCTTAACCAACGAGACTTGGCCTTCTTTACATCCCTTCATTTGGAATTCTATTGTTTTGGCTTCCTCAAAATTCTCATCTAAGGTTGTTTTGGCAACCCTCTTCACAAACATGGAAATGGAAGTTGGGAGAGCATTAGCATATACTTCAATTTACAAATCCTGAGTGGGTTTAGCTTTGGGTTGAAATTTGTTTAGGATAGTGGTGAACTGTTGATTGAATTCTTTAACCTTCTCCTTTGATCTCATGGTGTTGGCGAACAACTCAGCCATGAAATCTCTTGTAGTGGTTTCTTCTGCAAATTTATCTAGAAAATCCTTTTGAAACTTCGTCCAACTAGTTATGGACCCTACATGCAAGTTAAAATACCACACGGAGGCTGAATTCTCAAAAGTATAGGGGAAAATCTTGCATACTACGTCTTCATGTTGGACATTCATCAGTCTAATATCTAGTATGAATTTTTTGATATGGTCTTCAGGAAATCTTAACGTTTCAAAGTCAAATTTTGGGAGTAACTTTTCTGGATGTCAGGGATGGTTATGTACTCATCCGGGGATGGCCAGAGAATCTCTGGCCAATCAAGGTTGATTATTCTAAGGTGGTTTTCCCCCTTCTTCATTATGATCATTGTTATGTTCCATGTCATCCGACTCTGAAACTGAGCGTTCCGAGTTAAACCCTGTTGTCATGTTTATAGATAGAGTGTGCTTGTCATTGATGGCAAGAACAACAATGATGATGGTAGGTTTACAAACAGAGTGTACATGGAAAGAACAACAGCCAATAGCGAAGACCCAAAAGAACAAGCAATGAATACATAGAAGAACAAGGTCGAGAAACTGAGAAGGAATAGCGCAACATTGCACACAGAGCGCAAGTGGGCACCAAGGCCGAGGTGAATTCCATTACCAAAGCTCAGGAGAGATAGCTTTCCCAGAAATGCAGATGAGGTCCAAGTCATCAAGCATCGCAAAAGGATCAAAGGTCGTGGCCTTTGACACTTAGATATTTGAGAAAGACAAAGCTCAGGAGGAGGAGCGACAGTGGTCATTGGATCACCAATCCAGAATACCCGATGGTCGTCAGATCAGAGTATAGACAGGAGGAGCACACAGAGGAGGATATTATACCTTAGCCGCCAAATTGGAGAGTGAAGGACTATCAACCGTTAGATTCAGTATAACTGCAAAGAGGATAATGGGAAAGAGCCATCCTCCAACTCCATGAAATATGAAGTTGTGAAATTATCTAGGTCGTTGGATCCAAAGGACACGTGGTGAGAGATCAACATTTCCCTGACTTGCGAGCTGGAGAAGTCAAAGGTGAGATTTGTAGGAAATCGCGATATGCGAAGTCGCGAAATGATCTGGGTTGTCTGATCACCAACGATTTGGACTGATGATATGATATGAAGTCAGATTCCATGATATTGATCGCAGTCGTCGATCAAAGAGAGATACCTCGATCATTGATCTCCTATGAAGTCATTTTAGAGTTTTGCATATCAAGAGTTTGGAGGCAACTAACAACAGGAGTTCGCGATATGTGAAATCACAAAGCACTCTTTTGCTTGACCCTTGATCATAGATTGTGGTCACATTAGAGAAAGATAAGTGAAGGAGATAGCATTGCTATGCTCCATTTTGGAGTTTCACGTATCGTGAGTTTGGAAGCAATTCACAATGGAAGCAACTCACAACAAGAGGTCACAATATGAGAAATCACGAAATGACTATTGGTTAGGCATACGATCACCATCGATGGTCATGTGAAAGGAAGGGGCTTAGCCAGAAAAGATAAATGCCCACTGTGTAGTTTTCTTAGGAAAGGCAAAAGCGCCAAAGAGATGAGTGCACGGAGGTTCTCTCAGTAACTGCTAAATATGAACTGATTGTAAATGCAGAAAACCATTAATGGTTTCAGCCAGAGAATTCGAAGAGGCTACAAGGTGATTGCCAGAGAAGCTGAAGAGTCTCAAGGTATTTGTCAGTGGAATGAAGATTCATCATAGAGATGATTGACAGATGGAAAAGCATTGAAGACAGTAGCTTCCAAAGCAGCCAAAGAGTCTCAGCATAATGACCATGGATGAAGAACATACTGAGTGTAATCGCCAGAGGGGATGAAGAGTTAGGTGTTTTGATCTGGCAGAGGAATGGGCATGATAAATATATGAAGAACAGTGAAGAGGATGGGGCTTGGGGCATAGAGTTACTAATGTGGATAAAAGTAGGTCGTGTATAACAATTGAATTGTACAGAAGAAGCGTAGTGCATAGAACAAAAATGCATATATGAGAGAGGAATAAAAAGTCGAGGTGTGCATGCAGAGACAGAGCAGGAAGACACTGATGCAGGTAGAGCATAGCAGTGCACCAGAACAATGATGAGACTGGTAAGCTATAGATAAACAATGCATCACTGTAATAAGTCTAAAGTAACAAAGTTTTTATAATCAGGGTGGTTGGGAGGTGCTAGGATGGATTGGTGTCCTTAGAGTTTCAAGTGGGTGCTTGAACACAGGGAGTTGTAACTTTCGTCTGGTTGCAGCCAGAAATACCAGGCTGGCAGGGTGGTGCAAGGGAGAACTGTTGTTCCAAGGGATGATTTTAAGGATGGAAATTTATTTAAAATGTAGAAACCTTGGTGAATCTTATTAATCCTTCATATGCCAACTATAAATGATTGGCAATATTTTTGTAAAAATATTCAAATTTGTAAGGATTTTATATATTTGTTATAAATTTTTGGCGAATTTTAAGGTAAAATAATTTTATCCTATAGAATTTGGGCGAATCATTTTTAAAATAGCGAATCTCATTTTTGGAAAAACCATGGAAAATTAGCCCATGAGCAAAATTTATCCCCTAAAATCATCCCTGCGCCAAACTCCACTACCCTACATACATGTCACACTCCACTCACTTGTCGCCTGTCACATCCCATCCACCCATTGGCCATTCATTACCCTCCATGTCACCTCCATCCACCCGTTGGCCAATCAATGTCGTTGTCCATGACCGTTGCCCATCCAACTCACCATCTTCTCCATCAGGGACACCCCATTCAACCATTTAACCCCATTTTTCTGCCATTCCCATACTGTTCATCGATCGAGACACAGTTGATGCCACCATTTCATGTTATCAAATACAACCACCATCAAGCTTACAGTCAACAACCGCCATTAAAACCTGATAAACACATTCAATATCTTTTTCTGTTGTATATATCCATTTGATGATGGTGCCCAAATCCAAATCCTCTGATATTGAAGAAAATCATTTCCTCCCTCCTCTCATTGACCTAGATTGTATCCCCTTGGCTGATAAAGAATATCTAATTTCAAAGACGAAGTGTGAATTCGACTTCTTCTAATTACACTTCTGGCTCAAAGATATTTTTTTGGACCAGAGCAATGATATCAGACTCTGGCAGTCCAATCTTCCATTATACCAGTTTCCCCAGACATACCATTTCCCCAATTTTTCCCTGAAATGTCAAGCACACTACCTTCCCAACCAAAGGGCCATTGTCTCTTCTTCTGGAGAAACACTTTTCACCATTACCCCTAAAAAGATAAATCAAATACTCCAGATACCCAGAAATGATTCTTCCTCCCCCTTCTCCATTGAAATCTTGACCAAGCTCTACCAGAAACAATATTTCCCACAGAGAGCTTAGATCTTTGAAATCTTCCTACCTAAAAATGCACAGTTGCCCAAAAAGAACCCCCCATACCATTCTTCCATTTTCTCAGTCAAAGGAAACTATATCATTTCTTCCTTATGTATCTTTCTAGGATACTATTCTGATGAATGGGTAGACGAACTCATTATGGGTTTCCTATCAATTTTCTCCACTGAATAAAAGGAAACAATTCAATTTGACTACATCCATTTTCTAGCCGACAACATCCATGCACAACTCTTCAATTTTTCCACAGAGGGTATGTTTAGGTATTCTTCAATATTGGTGTACCTGTTCCTCTTCTTCCAAGAAGATAAATTTTTATTCTCCCTCCAAAAGGTGGATCAAAATGGTAATAGTCAACCTGCGACCTCATGGAAATCAATAGTGAGAAATAATTCATATGATTTAAACTTCAAATAGTTCATTGACCAATTCTACCATCCAGTGGTATGCATGCTCAGTGGAAGAACAGAGCCAAGGATAAACGAGGAAGTTCAGATAGTTCTGCACCTGTACGACATAGACAAAATAGGATATTGGTACCTTTACCAAGATCATATATAAATCAGGGTCTATGGGTGTGAATTACCTCCTTACAAGCTACCTAAATACCTGCTTGTCAGAATATTTGCCTTGGAATACATCAGGCAAATGATCAACTCAGACGATATTCACTTTGTGGCATTCAAGAAGAAGTAGCAGCTCAAGATCAAAGGTCATATGGGTTATTTCATTTGCAACAAAAGACTTGCAGGGGAAGAAGCCATCAAGTTGTTAAAGGAAATGAAGTTTAGCCTAATCTTCCCATGGCACTATGACCCCTGTGGCATTATTGTATAAACCATTCTTAAAAACAATATTTCTCCTTATGCTCATGTGCCCAAATGTGAAATTGAAAAATTCATGAACCAAACAAAGTGGCAGGAAAACACTCTACTATATACAAAACAACAGCCTTCACTTACCATCATTTCACATACCATCACTCTACAGGTACAAGCAAAGAAGAGAGATAGGAAATAAATCTCTCCGTTAGTCACAAAAGTATCAGTAGACGATTTCTAGGTTTATAAGAAGAGGACCAAAACCAGACATACACCTGATAGGTCCAGAGAAGAAGAAACACAATCCACCATAGTTATGGAGGGACCACATTCATCACCCTTCTCAGGAAGCCAACATATAATTTCCACTTCCTCATCCAAGAAACAAACAGATACCACATTGTCAACTAAGTCCTCACAGGAGCCTGCAGGACTTAATATCTTTGAGAAGTATAACTTGATAAAAAAGAAGAATGAGTTGCTCGCTAACAACACCTATGCACAGTTTTGGAAGAAATCATCAACAACACAGCACAAGTTTTTATATGCCTTCTAAACAGAGAAAGGAAGGATGCACAGGTTCCACATCCCAAGGAAGTTTCTAATTACAAGAGGGCAACATTTGAATTTGATGTCAAAGAGGTGCATCCAGCTGATCGAATGGATATGCACAAAAAAACTGGGGAGATGATTTTATCCACCTTGGCAAACACCTCCATGACTACTGCAAAATTACAGGTCTCTTTAAACAATGTCCAGTCTCAGTTGAAGCTGGAAAATATATCTTCTCTAGCCAAGGACAATAAGATAAAATCTTTGGAGGAGCTAGTATTGAAAATTGTATATGGTCCATCAAATGTTAAAGCAGTTGAGGAATTACTAAAAAAGAAAAATGTTGAAATTACATATTTGAGGAAGCAATTGAAGCTCCCAGCCACTGAAGACTCACAAGGAAAGGAAATGGCTGTGAATGAAGGCCACAAGGATGAAATGTTGAAATTAATCATGGAGCAGAATGCAAAGATTAGTGAGATCGGAAGA
>CBVK0100604500.1:0-18297 GCA_900067695.1 Picea abies | reverse complement strand
GGGGGGGGGTCCGAAAACTCATGAGAACCGTAGATCTGGGTGCTAATAGCTTAGTCATAGATCTAGGCCTGATATTTAATATCTGTGGAGAGTTTCAATATATGAGGCCAAACTTAGGCTTAATGAAATTTTTATGGGTTTTGTGCACTGCCCCCCCTTACTTTTGTCGCCATGGGGTTACAAAAAACATCTCACCATCAAAATCCGACATTTTTCATCGATCATATTACACATTTTATTGAAGAGAAACTAACTAACCTATGTCCTAGCCTACTCCTTTGAACCTTTAGCCCAGCTTAAACATTTTGGGCTAAGAAAATACTCTACCCTGGGTTTATTTGACCAAGATTAGATTGTTTGATCAAAAATATTCACTAGCTAACCTAAATTACTTGGCTAAGATTAGACAGTATAGCCAAGCTTATTCACTAATCCTAAATACTTAAATTTAAAAGACTTGGCCATGTTTACACTGTATGGATCAAGTCATTATCCATTCATGGGGATTTATCCTTTTTCTTTTAATCCCTCTTTTTGTTTTTCTCATTTATTTTGTTTCCTTTTTCTTTTCTTTACTTTCTTTTTCGTTTCTTTTCTTTCTTTTTCTTTTCTTTTCTTTTCTTTTCTTTCTTTTGTAGAATGTAGCAATATCTACAAGTCAAAAATACTAAAGGAACAAAATCACAATCAACAATTTATCCTATAAATTATAGGGTTATAACAGAAGCTACTCAATGAGCCAAGGAATCCCAATAGATTGTCTCCTCCCAAAACTGCAAACTCTCCTTTCCTCCTCGCCCTAAGCCCACTAATTTTTCTCCTCCTGCAACTCCCCTCATGATACAAAGAGGATCTAGAGAAGACTAAGGATAACTCAGAATTGGCAGAAGCACCTCATAAATATTAGAATGTCCTCAACAGATACAGAAAGGGAAACATTCAAAGTTCTCAAGACTCAGTGAAATTGGCATCATCGCGAAGAGCACATTGCAAGATTTCCAACGACATAAATGGATCATCAAACAGAGTTATGAACCAAAATATATTCACGGTCAAAGTTTAGGTCAACTCAACCCAGTCAGTAGGGATGAGTTAGCATCTATACTTGGCTGGTGCCAACCCCCAATCCACTAAGTTTATAACACAATCTGCCACCAGATATGGTGGGATCCGCCAAGACAAAGCATACTCCAAAGCTAGCATGGGACCAACAAAAAAACAACGTATATGTATACTCCATGTATTAAAATGGAGGTCCATGGGCTTGACCTCATAACCTCCTCCAACAAAGTGCTTTAAATATATCTGCCAACCAACAAGCCAACCGACCTCATTGGTAAATCCGCCCTCGATTTTATTTAAGAGTTGGGTTTTTCCAGAGCCTAGGGGTTAGACCAGGGCACATGACTGTATGAATGAGGCATGAAAAATGAGAATTTTCCATGATATTATTGCTAGTGGAGAAACAAAAACATAGATGAATTTTCTCAAGGGTCTGAAAGTGCCAGACTCAGATCGAGGCATGGAGACATTTCTTTTTGGTTAATTCGATGCCAAGAATTCAATGGTGTTGTTAATTTTATGATCTCAGCAAATCTTCCTCATATTAAATCCAGAATGAGGTATACTTATGTATTTTCCAAATTCTTTCTTTGATTTAATAGAAAGGCCTACCCATTTGAGAGAAGGACCTAGAGGCGTAGTCCACCAGGGGTGAACTCCATTATAATTTTTCTTGTCTTGATATATGATGCGCATGTCTCTTCATTATTGAGTTATTCCTTATTTATGGTGCACTTCAATTTATGCTCATTTAATACAATTATTTAATAAGTCACATCGATGAAAAGATCCTGAATCATGTTGGTATCAAAGAATTCATCTTTTACTTGAATTGTTGAGTGTGAATGCTAACTAGGGACAAGCATAAACATGGTGAAGGAACACTTAAGAATTTCAACCCAGAGATTGGACATGCATACTGAAGGAATAAAATGGATGAAGAGGACAAGCGTGATGAATAGGACAAAAAATTCAATATGGTCTTCTATCGCATGTCAAATATGGTCGAGAAAATGTATGGAGATTATGAGAAGAGAATGGAAAATAAAGGGAAGAAAAATGAAGCAGCAATGGATGAAAATGCTTCAGTGAATTAAGGGGTTGGAGGAGATCCTCGTAAGCCTCCATATTCACCATTGAGTTCTACATCTTCTTCCTTTGATCATTCTCGTCATTCTCATCATTCTAGCCATAAAACTTATTTTAAGAAACCATTGTTAAAGATTGATTTAAAATTTTCTTAACCTATGTTTAATGGAGATGCTAATCTTGAAAAGTTGGATAATTGGATCCGACAGGTTGAAGTATATTGTCATGTTCAACAGATTACTGAAAAAGAAGTTAAAGTGAAATTGGCCTCTCTTTAGTTGGAAGGCATTGCTCTCGTATGGTGGGAGAGAAAACTCCAGGACATAAGTAAGTGTGGTAATCTTCTTCCTCATGGTCGAAATTTAAATCAGCAATAAAGAAGCAATTTTATCCATTGGGTTATTTACATAAAGCAATGATGGAATGGGAAAATTTAAGACAAAGTAAAGGTCAAAATGTACAAAGTTTCATAGAAGAATTTAGGAATAAATCTCTTGCATTGAACATTCCTTTAGATTCTTATATAACTTTAATGAAGTATATTGGTGCACTTTACAGTTATATTCATCATAATTTACTATTGTTTAACCCCACCAGTCCTGACAAAGTTTGTGTGCAATCCAATCACCTTGAGAACAAGGGAAAGCATGTTCAAGAATATCCCACAAATAAACATTTCGATTTCCCACATAAGAAGTTTAAAAAGTTTAAAAGGAAGGACGAAAAGACTTCCAACACAAAGAAGGGAGAAGGAGAACCATCTTCCACTCATTGGAAGAAATATGGACACGATGATGAGAATTGTTGGAAAATGCATCCGTAGAAGAGACCAAAGTAGCTTGGTGGAAAGGGGAAGACAAAGACCATTGCTATAGTGGAACAAGATCTTGGTTCTGATTCAAGATATGAGAAAAAGATCACAACGGTTGGAGTACAAGGTAAATATTCCCTTCATGATAGTTCAAGTTCCAATAATGAATCTCATGATGATGAAAGAAAGAGGAATGAATTATTTCACATAAGGGTTTTATCTAATCACACTAAGATATATACATTATTTGATCTGTGTTCCCAAGTAAACTTGATATATGAAGCACTTGTCAAAAACATAGGTCTTAAAACTAAACCACATCCAACGCCTTATCCTCTTTGTTGGGTATGTGATAAAGAAAAACTTAATGTCACCATGAGGTGTAGGTCAGATTTTCTATTGCCTCAAAGTTGATTAATGAAGTTGATTTGGATTTTGTTCCACTTTATATATGTGGCATAGTGTTGGGGATTCCTTATCTTTATGATAGAAAAAAAATATTCTTTCGTCATGAGAACAAATATCACCTTACTAAAGAGGGAGTGGAATATATCATTAGAGCCCACAACATGAGGGTAAACAAAACATGCATTAGTGCAGGATAAATGAAGAGACTCATAGACACTAATAATATATATGTACCCATGGTCATAAGGGAAAAGGATGTTGGGACATCCAATTCTTTCCAAGGATGCGATCCTTCTCATAATAAAGAATTAATTGATGTTGTTTCTAAATATGATGATATTTTTAAGGAAACATATGGATTACCTCCTAAGAGGGAAATCCAACATGAAATACATCTTCAGCAGGATTCTCCCCTTCCTAATGTGGGCATGTACAAGATGTCAGTTGTAGAGATGACATAGATCAAGAAACAGGTCCAAGACTTGTTGGATTGAGGGGTCATCAAACCCAACTCATTTCCTTCTGGCTCTCCGATCATGACAGTGCCAAAGAAGGATGGCACATGTGAATGTGTGTCAATTACCGAGCCTTATATAAAATAATGGTGAAAAATCAATACCCTCTTCCTCATATAAATGATTTACTTGATCAATTAAAGAATGTTGTTTATTTCACTAAGTTGGATTTGTGAAGTGGATACCATCAGATTAGGGTTGCAGAACAAGATGCATGGAAAAATTCCTTTAAAACCAAACAAGGATTTCTTGAGTGGTTAGTTATGTTGTTTGGGTTTTGTAATTATCCGAAAACCTTCATGCGTGTGATGAATGATGTATTCATTCCATTTCTAGATGATTTTTTAATTCTATATTTAGAGTCACCAATTTCTGTTACAGGGAAATTACCCCGTGGACAGGTGAATCCCCTCTTGGGATCTAAAATCCTAAGACCAAGACAGAAAGGTGCTAACGTTGATCACTGGCATCCCTTTAAACCTAGCTAAACTAATGTATAGAGAAGATGAAGAAGATGTTCCTTTTTGCGATGTTTGTCCTCGTTCCAGTCTGAGTTGAGCTCCAATCTCCAAGCTCCTTGACAAGTCCTGCAATCCAATCAAAGAAAAAACATGCTTCCTATTATACTATTATTAGCTTGAAACCAAATATATCTATTTAAGACAAGTTCATGTAAATAAACATAATATTGAAGGAAACAGGCCAACCACATATATATTATTAAAAATAAAGTAAAGTGCTTACAACTGTAGATGCAGATGCAATAGCCTCACCAAGCTCTCTTTGTTCAAACCCTTTGCTCAAATGATCCACAAGAAGAATGACTATGCTTCATTGATTATCTTCCTTATGAGATCATAATTTTGATGCCTTCAGTGTCTCTTCCTTTCACCATGAAGAGGCCTCCTTATATAGGCTTGGAGATGTTAATGTTTAAGCCATGCTTATAGTTCTTTGCATTTCAGTAGATAACAACAACATAAGACAAGATCACTGAGAAATAAACAATCACAAGAGACAACATCTATCCTAGGAAACCCTCTACGGGAAGAAAACCCAACAAAACTTCTTTATTATAGATAGCCAATACAATGCCAAGAGATAACTCAAACAAGTACAGAATGTCCTCTCCCAAAGATGTGCCTCTCTCTCTCTCTCTTCTCCAACTGCAGCTCCAAAACTTGTCTATCAATGAACAAGTGAGTGTGTGTCTAAGTGAGGTGCTAGCCTCCTTATTTATAAAAGACTGGCATGTGTGGGAGTGTCCTTTCACTGGCAGGGTTGACTTCTTCTTTTGGGTTGTTATAACCACCTTTATTATATTTCAAGGCCTCTTTGATATATTCTGGGGCCGAATTATCCTTCTTCCTATTACAATTACATTATGACGAATCGACAAAAGGGGATTTTGTCCTTCTACAATAGCCGACATGATCAATCAACAATGAAGATTGATCCAATGAATAATATATCAAATAATAATAAGAATACACTTTGCAGTTACATTATTTCAACACTCCCCCTTAACAGGAAGGGTATTCTACAATAGAATCAGATGAGAGAGAGGTGTTTATCATCAACAACTTCAAGAGGACATCATCAATATCATCTTGGAACACTAACTGGCATATCTATAAATAATCAAAATCTTTCTTCATCGGCAACATCGTCATTCTCAAAGGAATGCAATCATCATTTGCATCAATATGTATTAGTATAAAACTAACACATCATCATCACAACATGAGGATGGATCATCATAATATGAGACTAGCTTTACGTCACAGTTGTTAAGCTGGAAGCTCAGTACTCGTCTTGCTTTATGTCATAACAATCAAGCTAGAAGAAAGATACTAGATTGGCTTTACGTCACAACTTCTCAAGATGGAAGCACAATACTAGTCTCATCTTATCGTCTTGCTTTACGTCACATCACTCAAGTTGGAAGCAAGATACTAGACTGTCTTTACATCACAGCTTCTCAAGTTGGAAGAACAATACTAGTCTCATCTCAATGTCTTGCTTTACATCACATCACTCAAGTTGGAAGCAAGATACTAGACTTTATTTACGTCACAACTTCTCAAGTTGGAAGCACAATACTAGTCTCATGTCAATGTCTTGCTTTACGTCACAACACTCAAGCTGGAAGAAAGATACTAGACTGGATTTACATCATAGCTTCTCAAGCTGGAAGAACAGTACTAGTCTCATCACATCGTCTTGCTTTACATCACAACCATCAAGTTGGAAGCAATATACTAGACTAGCTTTACGTCACAGCTGTCAAGCCGGAAGCATAGTACTAGTATCATCACATCTTCTTTCTTTACATCACAACCATTAGGTTGGAAGAAAGATACTAGACTAGCTTTACGTCACAACTGTCAAGTCGAAAGCACAGTGCTAGTCTCATCACATCTTCTTTCTTTACGTCACAGCACTAAAGCTGGAAGCAAGATATGTCTCATCACAACAACTACTCCCCCTTTCGAGGAATCTCCTTTCAGACTATACCAATATTATCTCAAAAGAGCTCAAACTTTACATGAGATAGAGTCTTGGTCAACACATCAACAAACTTTTCATCTGTGCTAACACACTGTAGCTTTAAGTCTCCTTTCTGCACCATGTCATGGATGTAATGATAACGAATCTTTATGTGCTTCGACTTGTCATGGAATACATGATTCTCTGTCATCTTTATGCAGCTTTGGTTTTCACATAGGATCATGGTTGCTTCCATCTTTAGGTCAAATAGGCCAGTCAACAACTTTCGAAGCCATATAGCTTCGTAGCTGGCAGAACATGCAACAATGTATTCTGCTTCCCTTGTGCTGAGAACAATGTTGGATTGCTTCCTACTCTGCCACAAGATCATGGCTGATCCCAAACTAAAACAACATCCTGAAGTTCTTTTTCTGCCAGAAACATTTCCTACCCAATCTGAATCAGTGTACCCACTCAATTTGAAATCATTATCTCCATCATAATCAAGACCACAATCTAATGTACCCTTAAGGTACCTCATCACATGTTTTGCAGCCACTAAGTGAACATGTCTGGGTTCTACCAGAAACTAACTCAAGGTGTTCAAGGAAAAACAAATGTCTGGTGTGGTGTTCATCCGATACATCAGCGAACCAATAATCTGTCTGTACAGTGTGGCATCAATCAATTCTAATGAAGTTTCGACCAACAGCTTCAACTTCGCTTCCATGGGTGTATTCATGGACTTGCATTCTAATCTGTCGAATATCTTTAGGATTTCGACTGCATATTTCCCTCTGTTAAGAAAGATCCTCTCTAGACTCTGCCATAACTCAAGACTTAAGAAATAATGCATTAGGCCAAGGTCTATCATTTCAAATTCTGAGGCAAGTCTCTTCTTACATTCATTGATGAGATTTTCTTCTCTGGTTAAGAGTAAGTCATCCACCTATAGCAGTAATATTACTGGCTCATCGTTCATAACCTTGAAGTAAAGGTTCGAATATTTTTTACTCTTGGTAAAGCCCAAGCTTGTCAGGAAACTGTCTATCTGGCCATACCAAGCTCTAGGAGCTTGCTTCAATCCGTACAAGACTTTCTTCAACTTTCAGACATGAGACTTCATGTCTTCAACTTCAAATCCTTGAGGTTTCTCTATATACACTTCCTCTTTGATGACACCATTTAGGAAAGCTATCTTTACATCCATCTGGTGCAATTTTCACTTCATCTTATCTGCAAGGGATATGATGGTTCTGATAGAAGTGTATCTGGATACAGGAGCGAATGTCTCTTCATAGTCAATGCCTTCCTTTTGAGAAAATCCATGAGTGACAAATCTTTATTTATACTTCTGTCACTAGCATGTTTTATTTTGAAGAACCATTTGGAGGATACCACGTCTTTACTCTTCAGTCTAGGAACTATTTCCCATACATCATTTTTTATTATGGATTGGTATTCCTTTGTCATGGAATCTTCCCATTCTTTCATCTGAATGGCTTCTTCAAAGGAGGTAGGCTCATTCTCTAAGAGATCACACATCAAATCCATATAACTGGAGAATGGCTTTGGTCTTTTCACCTGTATCATGGTTCCTTCGAGAACACCATACTTCTCTCCATATTGAATAAGATCTCTAGCCCAAGATGGCTTTCTTTTATGGAGGATCGTCATCTGAGGCGGTTTGTGAAATTCTACCATGTCATGGTCTTCTAGAATTTCCTCATCAGGGGAAACTACGTCTTCCCTTACTGGTTCTGTAGCTCTAGGAACCTCCCTCACTAATTCTGCAGTTCTAGGGATTACGGGTTCCTCTTCATATACTTCTTCAAGCTGTCATCTTCTTGATTTCTTCAGCACTTCATCTTCATCAAAGGTCACATCCCTATTGATATCAATGTGACAGTGACCTAGTATATAAATTTTGAAGGCCTTGGAGACCTCAAAGTATCCCACAAATATTCCCTTCTTTCTTAAAGGTTCCAACTTGTTTCTCTTCTCTTTAGGTATATGAATAAATATTGGGTAGCCAAATATTTTGAGATGGCTTACCTTTGGCTTCTTTCTGGTGAGCATCTCTTCCGGGATCTTGAACCCAAGTGCACTATGGGACAATCTGTTCTGCACATATACAACTGCCATTGCCTCTTTTTCCCATAATCAAATCAGAAGATATTGATCATGGATCATAGTCTTCAAAACTTCCATTATTATTCTATTCTTTTGTTCAGCTACACCGTTTTGTTGGGGATTATAGGGAGTAGTGAGTTCCCTCTTGATCCCAACATCTTTACAGAATCTCACAAACTCTTTTGAGGTGTATTCTCCTCCATTATCTGACCTATGTATCTTGATCTTTCTTTTAGAAAGATTCTCTATCAAGGATTTGAATTCCTTGAACTTGTTGAACACTTCATATTTAGATTTCAAAATATACACCTAGGTTTTACAAGAATAATCATCAATGAATGATACATAGTATACATACCCACTAATGGAGGACGATGGCATTGGGCCACACACATCTGAATGAATGAGTTCTAGGACTCCTTCTACTTTGTTGTCTCTCTTCGAAAAAGGGTTCTTTATGTTCTTCCCTTGTGCACATCCATTGCATACGCCTTCATGGTTAACCTTGAGTTCTGGTAAACCTGTGACCTCTTTGCATATGTATGGTAGTTCCTTGTAGTTAATGTGAGCTAATATTCTATGGAAAAGTTCACATGGGTTTTCAATGGCGTGGCCCATGGCAGCTTCTAAGTGACCCTTTAGCTTATACAAGCCACCTTCTTCTTTTCCAATGATGATTTCTTCTTTCAAGGTTTCTCCTTTAGCCCGTTGCCTTCTGCAACCTTCACTATAAATTCCTCAGGGTTATTACCTGTGACCTAGGACAAGGTCAACAAAACAACAAGCAAGAATAATATCTTTTTGATAATATAAATCAATAGCACGAACAATCATCACAGTAGCTCCTTTAGAGCTATCACTTGTAATTTATCTGAAGCAAAGATTAAAGGTAAGGAATACAATACAAAATGAGGTCAACATTCTAATAGTGTTGTGATCAAACATTCTTCCATGGAAACCTGGAACTAACACATGAGGTTTCTCCTAGAGGAGGTGTTAGTTGTATCAGGCAAATCATTTACTTCTATATGCTCACATGCTATCAAGTATAATACTTTACAAAGACTGTTATCTCAACTATAGTCATCAACTTGCCATGTGTACCTTTGAATCTTATCAAATTGATTAATTAAACGTGGAGCCTTGTCCTCAGAAATGAGTAATTGATTTTCTTTTGAGTCTCCTTCATTCAGGATGATGAGTGATTTCTTCAACCTGTCTTTTGTATTAAGACAATACACTATCTTGATAGAAGGTTGGGTTAGAGGATAAGTTATATGATCTCAACTTTTAATCCATCTAACACCTTGACTGAGAAAAGGTTAGAATGAAGCTCATAGCTACAACATGCAACATTGCTCAATATAACAAATGGATGCATATCAGAATAATTACACCTGGGTTTCATCATTCCTCTTAATGTGTTGGATCTTGAGATCCTATTGGATCTATGGCAAGAGATCCCTTCTCCTGCAAATACTCTTTAAGGTTTAACCATTTAAACATATGTGAGTACATAGTATTTGCAGGTAATGGCTCCATCTGGCAGCAATGGTAGTCATTACCAACTCTTAAAAACTTCAAGGGTGTTTGCAACTGGTGCTACGGCAGCAACTGCAACTGCAACTGATACTGCAACTGCAACTGGTTCTAAGACTGCAAATGCAACTACAACTTAGGGTTTTATGAGGAAACCCTAATTTTTCAAACTTCAAAATTTGAAATTTTGATCCAGGGGATAGATGCGCTTAACTGAGGCAAGTAAGCTGGTGTAGTCGGATTTATGAAAATTCAACTTTTACCCCCTCAAACTTGATCTGTGGATTTCTGGACTGGTGCTTCTAGTTTTCTAGTACTTTTGGTACTCTGGTACTTCTGGTACTCTAGTTTTCTAGATTTCTGGTACTTTGTGAAACTAGGGTTTCACTTTCCGAGAGATCTAGCCACTGAAAAGGTGCATTGAAGGTGCCAAAATGATACTTGGGGGAGGGCACACATTTCCAGATGGTTTTAGGGATGAAATACCTCACCAACAAAAGCCCTAATTTTCATGTACGACAACAATGACATTTTTCACTTTTCTCTTGTGAAAGATGCTCTCTTTAGCTTGGTTCTGAAACCATGTAATTTTTAAGCCATTATTATATTTCTTTGCATTTCAATAGATAGCAACAACAAAATACAAGATCACTGAGGAATACACAATCACAAGAGACACAACATTTATCCTGGGAAACCCTCTAGGGGAAGAAAACCCAACAAAACTTCCTTATTATAGATAGCCAATACAATGCCAAGAGATAACTCAAACAAGTACAGAATGTCCTCTCCCAAAGATGCGCCTCTCTCTCTCTCTCTTCTCCAACTGTAGCTCTGAAACTTGTCTCTCAATGAACAAGTGAGTGTGTGTATAAGTGAGGTGCTAGCCTCCTTATTTATACAAAACTCACATGCGTGGTAGTGTCCTTTCACTAGAAGGGCTGACTTCTTCTTTTGGGTGGTTATAACCACCTTTATTATATTTTAGGGCCTCTTTGATATATTCTGGGCCGACTTCTCTTTTTTCCTATTACAATTACATTATGACGAATCTGCAAAAGGGGATTGTTCCTTTTACAATAGTTGACATGATCAATCCACAATGGGGATTGATCCAATGAATAATATATCAAATAATAATAATAATAATACACTTTGCAGTTACATTATTTTAACAGGAGAGGCCTAACCACCTTAGAGATTCTTGGGATAGGTTGAGGATATTTCTCCATCAGTTGTGGATCCTCCCTAAGATCCATCCTTGACCTCAAATTTGAATCCAGCTAACTCTAGAGATGAAGGGGATTTATCCCTCATTTTCCTCAACAGTCCAAAATTCCCTCAAACAGTACAACGCTCCCTAAAAATGGGGCATAAAGTGTTGCAATGCTCCCCCAAAAGAAGCAAGTGAGTGTTGACACTCCCTAACAATGGGCAGGGGAGAGTTGGCCTTCAAAAATGACTTTTGAGTGTTTTTTTCCATGGAAAAAGATTTGTACTCTTTGTCAAGTGATTTATCCTTCTTAAACTAGTCTTTGAAGGCATCTTAAGTGTTCTTGTAATGTCGTTCGAGACATGACATAGGTAAGATGACAGTATGATGTCTGCGACACTTGCGACAATTATGGCTAAAATGCAACACTTGTGAAACTAGTAATCATGACAATAGGTCATCATTGGAGTGAGTTATTTTGATGTGTAACAATACCATGTATATTCAAAACAAGTGTCCACGTGCTACCTTGAAGGAAAAGACTCTTGAAGAGGTATTCTCAGGGATCAAACCTGAAGTAGGGAATCTAAGGATATTTGGGTGTCCTGTGTATATTCATGTCCAAAAGGAAAAGAGGACAAAGATGGAACCCTTAGGAAAGAGAGGGGTTTTTGTGGGGTACGCTGAGAACTCCAAAGATTACTAGATTTATGTACCAGGTCATAGGAAAATAGAGGTAAGAAGAGATGTGACTTTCCATGAGGAATCCACATTTAAGAAATCCAGAGAGCTTCAACAAGAATCAGAGGCAGTTCATCCAGTTTCACTCTCATCTGAAAATGAAGAGTCGGATGATCAGAGGGAGAAACCTTGTGAAGGGTCAAGTAATGAGCCCGTAGAACCTTCTTAAGTGTTAGAAATAACTCTTGAAGAACCTCCATCGAAAAGGAATCTAGGGTGGATTAAAGAAGTAGCGTAGGAAGTAGAAATGATAACTACTCCCAAAGGAACTTTCAGGGAAAGGAAGAGGCCTCATAGTTTGGAGGCTATGTTGCACTGATGAGTATCATTAGTGATGTTGAACCTTCTTCATTTGAAGAAGCAGATAAATTAAAATTATGAAAGGATTCCATTCTTGAGGAATACATGTCTATTATAAAGAACAATGTTTGGGAGATTGTGCCGAGGCCAAAAGAAAAATCAATGGATTCATCCAAATGGATTTATAAGATCATACATGGAGCTGAAGGAAGTGTGGAAAATTTCAAAGAAATATTTGTAGTCAGAGGCTTCACTCATAAATAAGGAATTGACTACGAAGATACTTTTTCCCCCATAGCGAGGTATACCTCCATTCGAACTATTATTGTTTTAGCTCCCATTCTTGGTTGGAAGCTACATCAAATGGATGTAAAAACAACATTCTTGAATGAAAATGTTGAACATGAGGTCTTTGTTGAACAACCAGATGGTTTTGTACTACATAACAAAGGAAATCATGTATGAAATCTAAGTAAGGCCTTGTATGGTCTTAAGGAGGCTCCTAGATTTTGGTATGACATGATTGGTGGCTTTCCTAAAAGCCTAGGCTTTCAGAAAAGTGATGTTGATGCAAATCTGTACTTCAAGGTAAGAGGTAACCAACCTTTTATACTAATATTGTATGTTGATGATCTCTTTCTAAAAGGAGATGAACAGATAATAGCCTGGTGTAAGAGGGAGCTAACCTCATAATTCAAGATGAAAGACTTAGGCTTGATGCATTACTTCCTATGATTGGAAGTATGGCAAAGACAGGGTGAGATATTTTTGGCATAAGGAAAATACATAGTGGATGTACTAAATAGGTTTGGTATGATGGATTTCAAATCCATGTCTACTCCAATGATTACCAACCTAAGGAAGATGCATGATTCTGATACAGGTTCATATTTGGTGGATCCCACCATATATAGGCAACTGATTGGATCATTGATGTACATGATCCACACTAGGCCAGATATATGCTATGTAGTGATTGCAATGAGTCAGTTCATGACTGAGCTGAGACATAGACATTGGGTGGCAGCAAAGCACATATTGAGATATATTAGAGGGACCATTACTTATTGTCTGAGATATACATCTAGTGGTGGTTTATTTCTGCATGGGTATCCAGATGCTGAATGGGTAGGTAGCCCAGTGGATCAGAAGAGTTCTTCTGGATAATGCTTCAGTTTAGGATCTGCTATGATCTCTTGGTCAAGTCTGAAGTATGGATACATTGCATAGAGTACAACAAAGGATGAGTATATTGCAACAAGTGATGCTAGCAAAGAAGCGGTATGGTTCAGAAAATTGGTCTCTGGGTTGTTTGGTGACAAGATCGAGACAACGATGGTTCATTATGGTAATCAAAGTTGCACAAAATTGACAGAGAACCTGATATTTCATGATAGGTCAAAACATATTGACATGAGGTACCACTACATCCGAGACTTGGTCTAGAGAAAAACTATAAAGTTACAGTACATAGCCATGAGTGAGAAGGTAGTTGATATCCTGACCAAGCCTCTAACCTAAAGATAGTTTGTACAACTGAGAGGAAATCTTGGTGTGGCTGAGAATGACTCCCTCTCTGAGAGGGAGTGTAAAATTTGGCAACATTGATAGTCATTCTCCAACGAGAGGCCATATGGGCCACCCTAAGGCTAGCCAAGGAGATTTGGAGAATCAACCAGTCTTCTGAGGTATTGACGAAAGCAAGGGGGAACACACAACCTCTATTAGTCAAACCAAAATTCAGGATGAACGAGATGCTATGTGAGTCTAATGAAAAATTTAGAGGGAATGTACAACCTCTATGAGCATAGACAGTCTAGTGCAAAATTTAGGGGGAACATACAAACTCTGTGAGCATAGACAGACTATTAAAAAGTTAGGGGGAACATAAAACCTCTGTGAGCCTAGTAAAACCTTGTGAGCCATGAGAAAAAGTCAAGGAATCTAGCAAAAGTTAGGATGAATATAAAATTCCTATGATCTAGAAACAAATGATATAAATGTATTGATCTAGTGCGCTCCCACGTGTAACATTATCCACCATGAAGAGAATTTTGAATTGCCTTGTAAAGGGTTCAGTTGTAACTGAAGTCTTAAGTCTAGTTCTATTTTTGAACTAAAGTGTAATGTTGAATTGTAATTGAAGTCTTAAGTCTAGTTCTATTTTTGAACTAAATTGTAATGTTGAGTTGTAACTGAAGTCTCAAGTCTAGTTCTATTTTTGAACTAAAGTGTAATGTTGAGTTGTCACTGAAAATGTTGAGTTGTCACTGAAGTCTCAAGTCTAGTTCTATTTTTGAACTAAAGTGTAATTTTCAGTTGTAATTGAAGTCTCAAGTCTAGTTCTATTTTCGAACTAAAGTGTAATGTATTTTAGCAAGGTATTTTAGGTCTTTGTCAGGGGTGTATTTTAGCAAGGTGTTTTAGGTCTTTGTCAGGTGAGATTCATCTTGGAAAGCTCTTTAAGAGGAGAACATTCATGGTGAATATTTGTAAGTGATATTACATTATTAATGCAATAAAGAAATATCGTTTGCTAGGGTTTTTCTCCCTGTACAGGGTTTGCCCGCCATATATGTGTTGTTGATGCGCATGCTTACTTATATACATAGTTATTATTATTCGGTTATGATTTGGTATTGTTGAAGTGAATTAAGCTCAAATCAAAGTGTTGAAGAAAATAAAAGAATTAATCTGCATAAGAAATCAAACTCATAATTTAACATTGAAGCCCTTGTTAGAGAAATCGATTGGCCTCCTGACTCCTATAGTTCCACTGAGAACAACACTAAGGAATATACTCTCTAGTACCTAGGTAGTCAGGTAGTACAACTAAGGACACGATCTAGCCTCCTTAGTTGGTGCCTTGAGATATTGGGTCGAGTACTACTGTTGGAACCCACACGTATATCAAAGATCTATAACATAGGGAAAACCCTTGTATTTAGAACCCTTGAATACCCTAACCCTTGGGGTGGAAAAAACAAACAAACATACAATATCTATTGCTATGCAATTGTGTCTTCTGCATTCCGGTTGCTAAATTACTACACATTTCTTCCTATTAAGCATTTGGGAATTTCAACACTGCAGTATTATTGAGGATGGAGTATAACTTTGTAGGAGTAAAAAAAAATGAGTATAGTTGTCTTGCCAACACACTTATTTGGGACCTATTCCACTAGGTTCCTCTCTTTTCCCCGATCCTAGTGATACCTATCATTTTTTGCCATAATTTTGTTTTTTTGTGGACCCAAACCTTCTCCGACACCCTTATTTGGCTCCTATCCAATTGGATCCCCCTTTTTGACCTGATCACAATGGTACCTATATTTTGACACCCTTCTTATTAGTGGTCCCACCCAACACCCCAAACCCCTTTTATTTCCCCTATACCAATTACATGTCCCTTTTTTTCCAAATGGATACCACAAGAGCCCAAGAACTCAATTCCTTGATTGCTGACAACCACCAAAACAAGGAATACATAAAGAATGTCACTACCAAAATTAGATGAATCAATTCGACTCTTGATATCCTCAAGGAACAATGTTCCCACATCGAAGACCTCAAAGGCCTCAAATCCACCTTTGAACACTTCATGGGAAGTTTCTAGAACCCTTCCTCTTATGAACAACCATCTTATTAGGATGACCCTGACTCTTCCCATTACCAAGGTCCTCATACTATGCACTTTTCTCGAGACCTCCACCCACTCATAATTGAGGTCAAAAAATTTGATGGATCAGATGCCACAGGATGGGTCACCCAAATGGAACATTATTTCTCTTTGGACATTACTGATGATTTATCCAAGCTTCATTATGGTGTCCTATATCTGGATGAAGAATGGTGGCAATGGTGGCAATGGAGAAATAATGAATTCCAAGGGTATGCTACTTGGACAGAGTTTGTGGCTGAACTTTATGACCGCTTTGAATCTAACACCCACCATTTAGGTTGTTTGACCATGTCAAAGAAAATTGGGACAGTGACAAATTTATTGTTGCATTTGAGCACTTGGCTTTCTGAATGGAGGGAATGTATGATTCTTTATTTAGGGAATTCTTTATCAATGGCCTCAAATACGAAATTTGTGCCCATTTTCTCATGGCACACCCCCAAACTTGGTTGGAAGCTACTCAACGAGCCAAGGAATCCCAACAGATTGTCTCCTCCCAGAACCACAAACTCTCCTTTCCTCCTTGCCCTAAACACACTAATTTTTCTCCTCTTGCAACTCCCCTCATGATCAAAAGAGGATCCAGAGAAGACTAAGGATAACTAATAATTGGCAGAAGCACCTCATAAATTTTAGAGTGTCCTCAACATATACAGAAAGGGAAAAATTCAAAGTTCTCAAGACTCAGTGAAACTGGCATCATCGTGAAGAGTGCGTTGCAAGATTTCCAGCGACATAAACGGATCATCAAAGAGAGTTATCAACCAAAAGATATTCATGGTCAAAGTTTTGGTCAACCCAACCCAGTCAGTAGGGATGAGTTAGCATTTGTACTACTGATGTCAACATCTGTATGAATGACATCGTCACCTGTACAGGGTACATGGCACACACAAAGGATGACACGTGTCATGATGGCATCATCATGACGTCAACATGATGACCTGGAAGCACCATAGGCTGCCACGTGTCACTTGATTTTGGAATTTTTTGATCAATATGTGGACCAATGGGAAAGTTCCGTGTGGCAGTCTGTATAGCTATGTGGCAAAGCATACAACCACCGGACATTTGACGTGGCAGGATGACATGGTAGAGGTGACGTGGTTTTCTATGAAATGTGGTGATGTGGGCCAATGAAAGGCCACCATGTGGCATTAGGAAAATCCCCATGGATTCCCAACAACCAAAATTTAAAATGGGAAAAGGGGTTGGCTAGCGCCAACCCCCAATCCGCTAAGTTTATAACACAATCTTCCACCAGATCTGGCGGGATCCGCCAAGCCAAACCATACTCCAAAGTTAGCATGGGACCAACAAAAAAACAGCGTACATGTATAATCCATGTATTAAAATGGAGGTTCATGGGCTTGACCTCGAAACTTCCTCCAAGAAAGATCTTTAAATATATTCACCAACCAACAGTTGAACCAACCTTGTTGGTAAATCCACCCCCGATTTTATTTAAGAGTTGGGTTTTGCCAGAGATTGGGGCCAGACCAGAGTGCATGACCGTATGGACGAGGAATGGAAAATGAGACTTTTTCATGATATTATTGCTTGTGGAGGAATGAAAACATAGAAGAATTTTCTCAAGGGTCCAAAAGTGCCAGACTTAGATCGAGGCATGGAGACAGTTGTTTTTGGGTAATTCGATGCCAAGAATTTAGTGGTGTTGTTTATTTTCTGATTTGAGCAAATATTCCTCATATTAAATATAGAATGAGGTATACTTATGTATTTTTCCAAATTCTTTCATTGATTTAATAAAAAGGCCTACCCATTTGAGAGAAGGACCCGAAGACGCAGTCCACCAGGGATGAACTCTGTTATAAAGTTTTTTTTCTTTAGATATGATGCATATGTCTCTTCATTATTGAGTTATTCCTTATTTATGGTGCACTTCAATTTATGCTCATTTAATACAATTCTTTAATAATTCACATCGATGAAAAGATCCTGAATCATGTTGGTATCAGAGAAGTCATCTTTTACTTGAATTGTTGAGTGTGAATGCTAACTAGGGCCAAGCATAAACATGGTGAAGGAACACTTAAGACTTTCAACCTAGAGATTGGACATGCATCTTGAAGGAAGAAAATGGATGAAGAGGACAAGCGTGATTAATAGGAGAAAAACTTTGATATGGTATTCTATCGCATGTCAGATATGGTCGAGAAAATGTATGGAGATTACGACAAGAGAATGGAAAATAAAGGGAAGAAAAAGGAATCACCAGTGGATGAAAATGCTTCAGTGAATTAAGGGGTTGGAGGAGATCCTCGTAAGCCTCCATATTCACCATTGAGTTCTA
>CBVK0100604490.1:0-12155 GCA_900067695.1 Picea abies | reverse complement strand
TGCAGCAAATCATTCTTTTACTTACTTATCACTCACAATTCAACCGTTGAAAGTTGCTAATAATTTACCCCTACCATCTACTAGTCTCAGCGCATCTTTTGGGTGGATTACTTGTGATTTTTGGTGGCTGATTTTTCTGCTGTAACAACTTGTTTGCTACAGCCATAAGGCTGCAATTTTATCTCTGCAATACTTATCTATAACAGCCTTACATTGATGCTAAATTCCATGCTTTCATACTTGACTTATATTAGTACTTACTAGCTTATCTCTTGCATCACTTGTTAGCCTTTTAGCATCTTGTTTAGCAACTCTGATAATCATTTGTTGGTTGATATATATCTCTATTGATTGCTGCAAATAAGGACAGAAAGCTTAACTTGCTTGTCCACTTAACATATAGCTTGTACATTTGGCTTTTCTTGTGTCTCGAGCAGGTACAAACACTTTCTGCAGGTACTCAAAGACTCGGCAACCTTAAACCACTTTCGAGACGTGTCATCAAAGCCATCTTCTACTTAGCGACTTGACCTATAGGGGCATTCATTTTATCATCTCACTTTCCATCTCATTTCCCCCTAGGATCACCTGGGATTCCCCCCTTGAGGTTATCACTTCATCCCTAAAGTGACAAGAATACCTATCCGAGGTGATAGTGGGTAGGTATTCTCCCAATTGTCGCCATCTTGTGGTTTGGGTCGGGCTTTGCCCAACCTACAGTTTGTGCGATAACATGCTTTATTGAGATTAAGGAACATGCAACTGTTTTCATAGCCAAAGAAAGAAATGATAGTTTTGTCTACACATAGCTCATCCTTTGCATTTGCAGAGCTTTTTCAGGTTCAAACAACCAATCTAATAGTCTATTCCAATTAGACCTAAGTTTCAAGTCCATAAAACACTGAAAAGGATCAAATAGTTAACTAATCAATAAATGGTAGTACATAAATAAGAAGTGACCACAGAATTTTACAGTAAGGAGTCCCTAAGAATTAGAGGCACCCTAGAAGGTAAGTGTCTAAGAACAAGAATATTTCCCCATTTGGTAGGAAAACATAAAATATCAAGCATGTCATCAAAATTTTCCATATTCCAAAGATTCAAATTTATGTTGGGTTGTCACTCTTTGTGTCTTATGACTGACGTCCCCAAAGAGGTGCATTCCAACTAGTGCCTATGTATCATTGTAGCTTTTACCTCCTCACTCTTCCCTCCTGAGAAAGTTTAAAAGTTTGAATCTACCCAAGATCTATTGAATGTTCACATACCATTTGAAACTAAAAGGATAAGTCTTTTAGTGAAACCCTAGGATGCTTCTCATTCTCGATTTAGAGCAAAGTCACCAGACTCGACTTGGCACAAGACTCGGTTTGGCCAAAGAGTCAAACTTAACTTGGGACTCAGCAAAAACTCACAGATCAAGCCCTTTGAACTGGAGGTGCAATTGTTCAAAGGGGTTCAAGAAATAGAGACCAGTTGACAGGTAACACATGCTCAGTCCAAAACCAGTCCTAAATGTTCAGATAAACAAAGTTTGGAGGCTTACCTCTAAGCATACCCTGTGATTGTTTTAGCTTCAGTTTGCTTGGAATCCATATGTTGAACTGAAGAAAGCATTTTTTGCCTAGTCCTAGATTTTGGGTGGCCTTCCTCTCAGCCAAGATGTTTGTTCAGCAGAACTAGAGCATGCATTGGAAGAAGAGGCAGCTCCACTTCCGATTGCATCACCACCAATATCAAGAGCAACAAGAGAGAGTTCCAAGTGATTAGATATGTTTATTAGTGGTTAATCAAGTGTTTTTTTTGCCACCTATGGGTCTCACGCCCTTCTTGGGTGCTTGGACAGGCCCACACAGCAAAAAACGATGCAAAAACAGCTCAGTTTTGAGCCAAAATGGCCTGGAAATGCCACCGGTTGTACCCTACGATGTTTCCAAATTGGGAAATGTTGTACGGTATAGTGGACGACATTTCCAGGCCATTTCATACCTTTTTCAATTTTTCCAACCATTTTGGGGACTAGCACATCAACTAGGGGGTGCTTCCTACAACATAGGGAAAAAGTAAAATGAATTTGTTTTTTAACATACTCACTGTTGTAAGCTTACCTAGTTTGATGGGGCTCTAATTTTTGCCAACATCCGCTTGCAAATTCAGGTGAAATCTGGCAAGGACCTCAAGCAAGCACATCTCTAGAGGCTTCTGGGGTACTAGGGGGGTTGCCCTATGCACAATGAACCAAGTTCCTAATAAGTTCCACTAGCCTAATAAGTTCCTGTGGGCTAAGGCAGAAAATGATCTAGGGAACATGATTCGCCTAGGAAAACTTTACAAAAGTTAAAGTGAAGAAAAAGGGGACATGGATCCTAGGCTAACGAAAAGTCACTTTTAAATTATAAAGTGGAGAAACCATTAAAGTGACTTTAATAAAATAAAATAAAAGAAGTAAGCGGGAAAAAAGACTCAAGCGAGTATTAAAAAAGAAAAAGAGGAGTTTCTCCTCATTCTGGCATTTGCTCATTTCAGAAAAGACTTTTGGAGAGCTCTTGAGAAGAGACTAGGGTTTTTGGAAACCCTTCATGTGATTATTGATTTCGGTGTTGCAACGATACACCCTAGCTAGTTTTGGAAGAGATCACCCTTATTAGTTTTTGGAAACCCTTCATGTGATTATTGGTTTCGGTGTTGCAACGATACACCCTAACTAGTTTTGGAAGAGATCACTTCAGATTTCTTCATTGGTTTTATTGCTAGCAGATTCATCTTCGGAGATCAAGTTTATCTTCATACATTTGCTTTAGTTTCAGAGAGGCGGCTGAGTATTTTATTTGGTGGCTGTTATATTTACTGTAGGGGCGAGTTTACCCAAGAGAGGGGGTCAAGCTGCCTTGTGAAAGACCAAAATCTGTTACAGGGGTCGAGTTTTGTCTTTGGAGACTGAGTTCTAATTGCTGGGGGCGAAATACCTCTCTGTGGAGGTCGAAGTAAGACTGTGAGGCCGATTTCTATGAAGTGAACTGAGTATTCTGTATACTGTATTGGTTCCTCCACTGTTTGGGATGAGTTTCACTGTGGAAACGAAGTGTATTGTGGCCAAGGACAAGTTTCCATCTTGCTGGGTAAATCTCCTATCTGATTTCTACTTTGGGGTGATTCTGTACTTGGAGGCGACTTCACTATCTCTTTACCAGTGGGGCGAGTTCATACCTGAGATGAGTTATTGGATCAGAACTGTATTGTGAAGTATTTGCTACTGTTTAGAGGGTCGACTACTGTTGTTCAGAGATCGTTACACTTCTTGGACACCTACAGGACTTGTTCTATAAATTTTGATCTCATGGAAATTGTTTGTTGAGCTGACTTATGTGTATTCGATCCTGTTGACCCACATTTGGGAGTACTGCAATCCTCTTATCATCTCAAGGCTTGTTCTATTCAAATCTAATCAAACTCAGCCTGCATAATTAATATACACCAGGTTCCTCTTTCTTATATATTTTTGTTGTGGATTCCACTATGTATTTCAGCTAGTTAATCAGATTGATTGCAGCCAATGTTTGAATTCTATATGGTGTTTCCTTTGTGAGGAATAGTAGAATTAGATTTATTTATACAGTGTTGAAAATACTTAATATGCAAATTGTTTGACAATTTGTCTAAACCACGTCAACCAAGAAAATTTCAGAAAAACTTTAGCCAGAATATTACAGTGGTATCAGAACATGTTCCTCGACAGCTGTGAGGTTTGAGGGGCAGCTTTGACTAAGATTTATGAGACCAGAAGATGAAAAGAACATCACTTAGTCAACCAAGAAAATTTCAGAAAAACTTTAGCCAGAATATTACAGTGGTATCAGAACATGTTCCTCGACAGCTGTGAGGTTTGAGGGGCAGCTTTGACTAAGATTTATGAGACCAGAAGATGAAAAGAACATCACTTACAGGAGACATAGGGACAGAACACCAAAACCCCCTCCAGAACATGAAGAGGAAGTGGTGTTGGGTGAAGAAGAAATAGAAGAGGAAGCACATTCAGGTTCAGATAAGGGGAAAGAACCCATGGAGGACAAAGATGATGCTAGAATTAGCAGCCTATTTAATATTTTGAATGATTTGGCCAAGGGTCAAAAGTTGATGATGAGAGGATCCCTTCCATAATAGGATCCATTGTATGGTGTTTCCCTACTCTAAGGGTTTGATAGTAATAAAAAAGATTTTACATATTGCTTTTCTATATCTATTGTGGTGCTTTTGTATTCTGTTATTTGGTTCATAACATGTTTCAACTTCATGCCGATGATGATGATGATGATGATGCTATTCCAGCTCCATGCTGTGAACGATGATGATGATGCTATTCCAGCTCCATGCTGTGAACGATGATAATGATGATGCTACTCCAACTCCATGCTATGAAAGATGATGTTATTGATGATGAGAAAAACTTATGATGATTTGTAGATATGCCAGTCAATGTTACAGATGTTGATGATGTTGTTTCCCTCTCTCTCTCTTGATGATGTTGTATTGCGTTATGTATGTGGAATACCCTTTTTGTTAAGGGGTATTGTTGAAATATTGTAACTGCGAAGACTATTCTAATTATAATTGAGTTATTATCATATAGATCAATCCCCTTTTTTGGATTGATCATGTTGGGACTTATGTATGACCAAATCCCATTTTGTGGATTGGTCAAACCATATTTATATGGTGGTAATTGAGAAGTCGTCCCCTAGGGTTTATTAAAGTGGTTTTAACCACTATTGGGAAAAGTTGGCCCTGCTTGGTGAAGAGATACAACCCTAGCGCCCATCAACTAGTATAAATAAGAGAGGATGGTGCCTCGTTCACTCAGTCACTCATCTAGTGCACAAGTTTTGGAGGTAGCTGCAGTTGCAAGAGGAAGGAGAGAGAGGCGCATTGCTCAGTCTTGGATATTCTCTAGTGTTTTGGTCTTTAGTCTTGGCATTTTATTGGCAATCTATTATTGAGGAAGTTTTTGCTGGGTTTTCTCCCCCATAAGTGTTTCCCAAGATAAAATGCTATGTACCTTGTGATTGTGTTTCTTTCAGTGATCCTGCTTATGCTATTATTGTCTAGTAATTGTGATTGTGTTTCTTTCAGTGATCCTGCTTATGCTATTATTGTCTAGTAAATTGAAAAGAACTTAATAGAAGCTCTAAATTTAACAAGAAATACATAAATATCAAAGTGGAAGGGTTATTTGTACACCAAAATTGTTATTTACAAACTATTTGACGGAAGGTGTGAATCAAATAACTAAGAAAAACACTAGAAATTTGGCAAGGAATTTTACAATGGTATCAAAGCATGTTCCTCAAAAACTGCGTGGTTTGAGGGCAACTTTGACTTAGATTTATGGGACCAGAAGAAGAAAAGAATGTCACTTATAGGCGGCGTAGGGACATAACACCAGAACACCCTCCAGAACTTGAAGAGGAAGTGGTGTTGGGTGAAGAAGAAGTAGAAGAGGAAGCACATTCAAGTTCAGATAAAGGGAAAGGACCCATGGGGGACGAAGATGATGCTAGAATTAACAACCTATTTAATATTTTGAATGATTTGGCCAAGGGTCAAAAGTTGATGATGGATCTAATGGGGCAGCTAGAAAGTAATTCCTTGGGGGGGCAAACTAAACAAAACCAGAATGGTGAAAGGGGTTCGAATAATGGAGAAGGGCGTCATTCTCGCACCACTATGCAAAGTCACCCTCACTTGTACACCAAGACATCCAGACCTACCATTCCACAGTTCTTGGGTAGTGATGCGATGGGACCGCGGATGCAGGTAGAGCAGGATGAGCCCTATGGGGCATATTTGAAGGAGTATAGAAGATTAGGGGATGATTTCCATTCAGCTATGTCTTTTGTTGAGTTATGCAACCTTAAAAGCAGAAATCGTCCTAGAGGGGCTATGAGGGGCATAACACAAAACTTTGAGTTGCAGCGTACACTTGAGGAAGTAACCATCCCAAACTTTGACGGGACCTCCAAATGTTCTGCAAGATCTTGGGTGCAGAAGCTAGACACTTATTTCCAGCTCCATCATATGACAGAGGTAGATGCCATTAAATTGGCTACATTACATTTGGATGGTGAGGCCCATGAGTGGTGGTACCATGGGTTAGTGACTTTGGGTCATGCGGGAATAACATCCTACCTTGACTTCACTTAGAGGCTCATTGAGTGATTTGACAAGAAAGATCCAGAGCTTCATTTTAGAGAGTTGGCACAGCTCAAATAGACAAGTAGCCCAGAGTCTTTCATATTTGAATTCTAGAGGTTCGTAGTGATGGTCATCGACATATCAGAGGCACGTTTGGTGATGTTGTTTGTTGAAGGGTTATCTGAGCCCTTGAGTGGTTGGGTCAAGGCTTATAAGCCTGCCACCCTACAGGATGCAGTCAACAGAGCCAGGGACATGCAGGATGTTGTTCCTAAGAGCGGGTTTCCACCTAAACCAGCCTTCCCCCAGAAGAACAAGGAGGCCAAGCCATTTTAGAAGAAGTGGGCCAGAAAACCAAGATTGGATGAGGAGCCTAAGAAAGAGTTGAGAAAGAAAAAGCTATGTTTCAGTTGTCAGAAGCCTTGGGTACCAAGACACAAGTGTTCAGGGAAGGACAAAGCAGGCAAGGCTCATTACATTGAGGTTTATTCTAACAGTAACTGCGATGAGGAGGAAGAAGGGCAGGTATAGGAACAAGGACACCAGGGATCAGGTGAGGAGACATCACAGGCTGAGGCTAAAGGTCTTGTTATTGCATCCATGTCAGAACTTCCTAGGTACCACACATTTAGAGTCAGAGGAGTCATGCAAGGACATAAGGTTATAGTATTGATTGATAGTGGGGCATCCCACAACTTTATCAATGCAGCTATGGTGGATAGGTGAGAGATTCTGACGGAGGAGTTTGAGGGATTCACGGTGATCATACCAGGTGGCTATCAAATGGAGTGTACTAGATGGATCCCCAAGTTAAAAATAACCATGGGGAATTATATGTTGACAGATGATTTCTTTGTGGTGGATGTACCGGACACAAATGTGGTACTAGGAGTTCAGTGGTTATACTACATTGGGAAATACACTATTGATCAGACGACAATGGAGATGGCATTCACGGGTGCAAATGGAAAAAATGTAGTCTTGCGGGCCATGCACCAGTATCCACCCAAGATAGTGTCATCTCACAGTATGGAGGCAATGATGCGGCATGGAGATTTAGAGTGGACAATTGAGTGCTACATTTATGACAGAGAGCCACCAAATCATCCTCGACAACATCCACACGATCTTCAGGTATTACTTCGCAAACATCAAAAGGGTTTTGATGACATTCCTCTAGGTGTACTGCTGGATTCAAGCATCTTATAGAATTAGAAGAAGGGGTTCAACCAATCATAACAACTCCTTATCATCATCCCAAGACATACAATTATGAAATCGAGAAAACTATTAGAGAGTTGTTGAAGATGGGGCACATTCGACATAGCTCTAGTCCTTTTTCCCCTTCGGTAGTGTTGGTCAAGAAAAAGGATGGTACTTTGCGAATGTGTATTGATTACCGAGCACTTAACAAGAAAACCATAAAGAATAGGTCTCTGATTCCTAGGATTGATGAGTTGATGGATGAGTTGAGGGGAGCAAAATATTTTTCGAAGATTGATCTCCGTTCAGATTCTTCACAACCCCAGAAATCCCATTAGATGAGGTTCATAGTCTTTGGTCGAGGGCAAAACAGACAAAGACCATCCATCAGCCCACTCTAAGCAAGTTGAGCTTTAGATGACAGCCCCTGGTAAACAACAAGCCAAGCAAAAAACCCAGAGCTTATAACTAACGCAAAGCGACCAAACGCTATGTAGCCAACACATTTTTGTTAAGCTCCTAACCATAACCCTCAGTCGTTATATTTACATCAATTATAGTTATGTCGACTTACTATTATTGCATTCTAGCTCTCTTTGTATCCTATTTGTATTCGATGTCAGATTGTTGGATGAGAGGAATCTGATAGACAGACTGACCAGTATTGGAAATCTATTATTGAGGAAGTTTTTGCTGGGTTTTCTCCCCCATGAGGGTTTTCCAGGATAAAATGTTGTATACATTGTGATTGTGTTTCTTTCAGTGATCCTACTTATGCTATTATTGTCTAGTAAATTGAAAAGAACTTAATAACAACTCTAAATTTAACACATATACCAATAACAAATTTAAGAAAATGGGTTGAATTAATATACATGGGTAATTTCCCCCTTGGACCCCCCTATTAGGAATTATCTTAGACCCTCCCCTCTCTTTTGGATTAATTCATCCCCCATTTCTGTTCATGTCCCCTTAGCAACTAACATCACATTTTATTATTTAAAATTGTAAAATATATTTCACATATACATTGCTTTGGCCATAGCCACACATTATATCTACATAAACATTAATTAAACTGTGGATTATAGTGGGGATGTTACATTTCCTTTCCCTTACAATTTTTCATCATCCTCAGTGCACACCATGCCGATATACATATATGCAATTTGCATCATAATACTTAGAAAATAAATTATACAATTTCACAACTCCAACAACAGTTCTAACCATAATCTCTTGTTCCTCTCAACCTGCCGATCCAAGGAATGCATCCTTTGTTTATCAGAGCCAACCCAAGGAATGTACCATTTTTTATCAGTGATAATCCATGGAATGTGCCATTCTTTTATCAATCCCCCCCAATGTAGTTGGATAGGACTCTGAGATGTGGTTCCAGAACTCTAGTTGCTTAAAATGGAGTCATGCATTTTGTTTTCTTCAAAATTCTAAAAAATTTGCGGGTATTATTCTTGCATGTTTTCTACATGCTCCCATATAGCATATTCAAGACTGTAGCAAGTCCACTGAACCTTTACCAACCCTATTCATTTGTTCCTGAGCACTTTGAATTTCTGGTCTAGGATGCATACTGGTTCCACCCGAAAATCCCCTTTGTGCTCCACTTGGATCACATTCCAACCAATTATGTGGTTAGGGTCAGAAACATATTTATTTAATAATGACACATGAAATACATTATGCACTCTTACGTATGGCTCAGAGATGTGTATAAGAGACAGCTCTTACGTATGCAAAAAATGATAGCTTGCATGCAACTGGCCCTATCTTTTCTGAGATTTCAAAAGGTCCACAATATCTTGCTGCCAACTTTGGACAACTTCCTAGCTTTAACAAACTTCTCTTTGTATTCACTTTTAAGAACACATGTTCTCCCACTTTGAAATGTCTAAACACTATATTCTTGTTTTCATAAATTTTCTGCCTATCCTAGGCAACCTTTAAATTCTGCTTAATCTTTGCCATATTCTCTTCCATTTCCTTTAACAAATCTGGCCCAACAACTGCTCTGTTTGCCGGGTTATCCCAACTTACTAGAGTGTTACACTTCATGCCATACAATGCTTCAAATGGACTAATTTTTAATGAGGCTTGATACATCAGACTTTGATGACTGATCCATCACATACATTCTAAGCATGTCCTCAATTATTCTGTTAGTCCTCTCTGTTTTTCTATATAACTCTGGGTGATATGTTGTACTGAGATTTAGATTTGTCCCAAAGCCTTTGAACATACCCTTCCAAAAATTGGATGTAAACTTTGGATATCTATCCGAAACTATTTCCTTAGACATTCCATGTAGCTTAGCAACTTCCTTCATATAGATCTTTGTAATATTTCCCGCCTCGTGTGTTGTCTTCACTGGAATAAAATGTATTTCCTTAGTTAATTTATCCACCACCACCACTATGGAATCATGATGCTTCACTGTTCTAGGCAATTTTCTAATAAAATCCACTATGACAAATTCCCACTTCCATTCCAGAATGGGCAATGACTGTAACAACCTAGCTGGATGTGTATGTCATGTATTCACTTTCTGACACTCTAGACATATAGCTATGTAATTAACCACTTCTTTCTTCATTCATGGCCAAAAGTATTGGCTTCTTACAACTACAATTGTCTTCTAACATCATGTGTGTCCAACATATACATTATGCATTGCACTCTTAGCACTGCATTTTTCATTTCATTGGATTTCGACACATATGATTTTCCTTTGTACATGAGAATTCCATGTTCTTTCATCTCATAATAATTAAATTTCGACTGAAAATTACCTTGCTGTAATGTTTCTTTTATTTTTAGATATTGCTAATCTGAATTTGTTGCTACGATTATTTGATCTTTCAAATCAATTCTATACATGTTGATGGCTGCAATATGTACTTCATGAGCTCTCCTGCTGAGTGCATCATCCATTTTATTTTCCTTGCCTTTGATATGCTTAATCTCAAAGTCATATTCACTAAGGAATTCAAACCATCTAGTTTTTCTGTAATTTAATGTTGGTTGTCTAAAAAAATGTTTCAGACCACAGTGGTTTGTCCTTAATTCAAATTTCCTTCCCATGAGGTAATGTCTCTGTTGGTTGTGGAGCCTGATTATCTTCCTGATTCAGAGGTCTTTGTTTAGGTCTTTGTTTTCAGCCGTGTTTATACCCCATGAAGACTTTACACCCCGTAAGAATGTACACTCCTCCACGCGGGGTAGTGCAGGGGGGGTTACCGCCCCTTGCGGGGTCCCGAGGAAAGCGGGTCCCCGAAGTAAAAATTGCCTTATAAATGTATATTGTAATTTCATAGTAAATATAGATTGTTCATTATAAGGTCACAGATCTGACGGTAGAAGTTATGTCATGGTTTTTTTCCCTAGAAGGCAACCCTGTTTTATGAGGGAAATGTATTGCGAATATTGTATCCTTAGTGAGGAGATTGTGAGAGAAATAATACGAAGTTACAGTAGGTGTGATTTATGTTGTATCCCTTCATTTGATGGATAATAATAAAGGAAGGAGCTAGAAATTTCTTTGGTGGACGTAGCCCACACTAGGTGAACCAAGTATCTCTGTGTCTCTATTGTATTGTGTATCTTCTGTTTTTTATTTCCACATTTGTTTTATTTTATTTCCATGGGATCCTGTTTTTCTAACAACTTGTATCAGAGCAAAAGGTAACTCACAGGAAAAGAGGGTTCCTAGTTCGAGTGGGAGCAATGGCAGAAGATGGAAAGTTTAGCCTTGCCAGCCCGCTCAGAGATGTGTATAAGAGACAGCCAAGTATCTCTGTGTCTCTATTGTATTGTGTATCTTCTGTTTTTTATTTCCACATTTGTTTTATTTTATTTCCATGGGATCCTGTTTTTCTAACAACTTGTATCAGAGCAAAAGGTAACTCACAGGAAAAGAGGGTTCCTAGTTCGAGTGGGAGCAATGGCAGAAGATGGAAAGTCTAGGGTCAAGAAATTTAACGGAAAAAACTACCAGTTATGGAAGATGCAGATGGAAGATTATTTATATCAGAAGGATCTATTCCTACCATTGGGTGGAATAACAAAGAAGCCTATGGCCATCAAGGATGAAGAATGAGAGGTTATTGACAGAAAGTCACTAGGAATGATACAACTGAGCCTGGCAACATCAGTGGCTTTCAATATTTCGAAAGAAAAGACGACGAAGGAGCTGATGGATGCATTGGCTAAACTGTATGAAAAACCCTCAACATCCAATAAGATAGTTTTAATGAAGATATTATTTAATATGAATATGTCAGAATATGGGTCTGTTGTAGATCATTTAAATGAATTTAATATGGTTACTAATCAACTACGTTCTGTAAAATTGGTCTTTGATGATGAGGCCAAGGCTCTTCTAATCTTGTGCTTATTGATCCAGATTTTATGAGTAGAATGAAATGAATACATATTATTATCAAAATATTATTAACACAGAATAAAAAATATACAAGAAATCTAGTTTCTATTCAATAAGGAAATAAGCTAACACTGTAAAATGCAGCGGAAAACAAGCTTGCTAGAATGGTGACAACTTATCTCTAAGAAGAGATGTGACGACTGCGCTCATTCGCAATAAAATGATTAAAATGAGGCTCTGGAGGAATTTTTACAATAAACAAGAATGTCAAAAACCATATACATAAAAAAACCTAACCCTAAGAGATGAAACGCCAAAAGTCACGTGGGCCCCGTTTGAATAAGTTAGTACCTGTCTCTTATAC
>CBVK0100604480.1:20613-33087 GCA_900067695.1 Picea abies | reverse complement strand
CGAGATCTACACTCTTTCCCTACACGACGCTCTTCCGATCTCACCTTCCATCACTAAATTGAGGGAAGCATCTACTAAGGTGATAGTGGTCGAAGCTTCAAATTGTTACACAAGATGGGGATCTTGTGAAGGGATTTGAACAAGTACAAATCCCGTGATCACAGGAAATACCAAGACACATTCTAGGAGGTACATAGAGATAATCGACCAAAGCCTAGAGCTTCAAAGACAATGTTTCTCTAGGGATGAATCATTCTGGAAAGATATATAAGAGGATATGGAAAACATAATAATAAATATTCTATTGTTCTTCCTCGACTTTATAGATGAGACAACCATTCAACGATCAATAGAGGATATTGCTAAATATGAGTTACATGTGGTACTTAATAGTTTTCAAAAAGACAAAAGTCTAAACTGGATGGTTGGGAAATAGAGTTCTTTCTGGGATTATATGAGTTGATAAAAGATAATTTTTTATAGTTTTTGATCAATAAAGGAGTAGTAGAAGAATCCTATCTATCTTCAATTCTACTTTCATTGCATTGACTCTTAAAAAGGACAAACCCAACGTTTTGGACGACTTCAAGCCAATTTCCCTATGTAATTGTATTTACAAGATAAGTGCTAAGATAACATCCTTAAGAGTAAGGAAAATTCTCTAAGACAATTTCAAAAGTGCAGCTTGGGCTCCTCCATAGTAGATGAATACGATGTGTAGTAGGAGTGGCACAAGAAAGGATGCATACTATTAAAACCAAGAGGCTCCAAGATATGGCTCTAAAGTTGGATCTTTCCAAAGCATATAATCAAACAAACTAGTTGTATTTGAGGTTGATGCTAACACACATTAGTTTTTGTGTGCATTTAGTGAACTATGTAATCATTTGCTTGACATTAGTATCCTTTGCACTCTTAATCAATCGATCAACAACCACTTTCATTAGACCATCAAAAGGGCTCAAATAAGGCTACCCTTTATCAGCTTTTTATTTCTAATGGAAGCTAAAGGGATCAACGATGCTTTACTAGAGGCAAGAAGAATGGGATCTACAAAATGTACGTGGTTAGGGAGATCTTTTACATTGACTCACTTACTTATTGTGGATGATGTTATTTTACTCTGTAATGGTTCAAGGAGAGATGATTCTAAATCAAGAGAGATATTAAAGCTATATTCTACATGTATATACATGATGATAAATATGCAAAAGAATTCAATTGCTTTCAATGATGCGACAGAGGAACAAATCAAGTCAATCCCGCATCTTAGACTTTCAAGTAGGTTTCAAATACTTTGAGGTTTTATATCAAGACGAATGATTATAGAGTCAATGGTTGAAAATGACTCATACCCAAAGTTAAAATGAGAATTAAATCGAGGTGTAACAGATGGTTATCTAGAGGAAGACATATTATTTTGGTTAAATTAGTGTTAGAAGCAATCCCAATCTATTGGGACTCATTGGTTTTTATTCCAAAGGAGATTCTAGAAAAATCAAGAAAATTAATTTTAGATTTGTATGGTCTGGTAAAAACAGAAAGAGATGGAATATCTCGAGTGAAATGGAAACCCATAGATAAGCCTAAGAAACCAAACATTGTATGTTTAAGTACAACTTATGCCAAGACCAAAACTCTTAAAACCCAAATAGACAGGGATGAGAACAATTGTAATTGAAATGAAGAGGATTACATGGGTTTTACACCAAAAGGACTCACCCTTTTCCCTTGTGACATAAATATATTCAATAGCGCTCTACTTACCTCCACCATCCTTGCCCTACATTTCCTTTGAATTTTAAAAACACACATTGTATAGCAGAAAAATAGTTAAATTAAACCATACATACCTTTTTCTTAGCCTTCAAGGCACACCTACCTTATAGATTTATTAAAAATTTTGCATGCATTTTTTCATCAATTATTTTCTTTACTTAAAATAGATACTAATATTGTATAGAAAGAGACATGTCAACAAGCGCTTGATATATTGAAAATCAAAGTATTTGAAGCTCCTGTTCTAAGAGAGTCTGATTGGTCCCTCTCATTCCACATTTCCACAAATGCATCAGACACTGTTGTCAGAGTCGGTCTCAGAAAACTAGAAGGAAAGGACCCGTATGCAATTTACTATGTCAGTAAGAATGTCTTGCCTACATAATTAAACTATACGGTCACTGAGAAAGAGTTTATTGTTGTTATTCATGCAATAAACACGTTTAAGCACTACATTACAAAATATTCTATTTGATTGATACAATATATCACAATGGGGCCACCAAACTATGTACCATAGATGGAGACAAAATTCCACTAATGGATAATGGACATAGACTTTGCTTATATCATCAACCTTTGTCAAAGGAACAATTTTTAAGGAAGATTGCAAATGGATGGCCCAACAATGATCTGGAACTCATTTAGGAAGAACAAATCCCAATTGGATATTTTTTGTTTCTTCTTGTTCAAAAAAAAGGTGTGAATACCAGCCCAACTGACACATAAAAAAAATTCCAAAACAAACAAGAAGGGAACTTCACAGTTTCGTGATGGTTATGTCAGGATCCTTCTCAACAAATTGTAATAAAGCTTTGTTTTTTTTTCTAATATTTTTTTTTTCTTTGGGATATGTAGGGGAGAACAATGTTGCTGCAATTCTCGTTGTTGCAACTCCCTTTGCTGCAATTCTCGTTGTTGCAACTCCCTTTGCTGCAACTACTCCTGTTGCTGCGATTATTGTTGTTGCAACTCCCTTTTTTGCAACTCACTTTTCTGCATCTACTCCTATTGTTGCGATTCTTGTTGTTGCAATTCCCATTGTTGCAACTCCCTTTTCGGCAACTACCCCTATTGTTGCAATTCCCTTTGTTTCAACTCCCTTTTCCACAATAATTCTCATTGTCAAAACTACCCATGTTGTTTCAATTACCTTTACTGCAAGTCCCTTTGTCACAACTATTCCCATTTATCAACCCCCCCTCTCATTTACGTTGCTTAAAATTCACTTGCAACTCTGCTTCATTTCCGAAACCCCTCCCCTTTCATTTCCATTATTACAACTCCGCTTGCATCTTCACTTTATTTTCTGATTTCTCACCCACACATTTAATTTGCTTCAACGATGTTGAAACTCCCATCTACACGATTGAGGCTGATCCACCGATTTTTTCAACTCTAAGTGTTGCATCTCCATCGTCACAACCCCTGTTGTTGCGACTCCACTTGCAGCCTAAACTTTGTTAGATTCACCATTAGTGTACTTATGGTTGACAAAACTAGCAATGTTGATGCTACAATTCAGGTTAATACTATTGATGTCTCCCCCTTTCACCGTCGCAACTCCATCAACATTGTTCTCGAACCACCACATGAGGTAAGAATATGATAGGTATGAGTTTCAATAAGAATGTATAATGAGTAGTTTTGAATAGCATAAATTCTATTATCATTCCACTAACTACAACCTTACACCATCATTACCAAATCTGGTGACCTTGCACCCTCATTACCATATCCACCACTGTTATTGACGCAATTTGAAATTCTCCACCCGATTAGCACCTATCTCCCATGAAAACACAAGAAATCAAAGTTAGAAGGAAGAAGGAACCATGGGGGGATCATTGATACGTAGGGAACCCGCATAAGCATTGATTCTCGAGGCCTATGATAACATTAGAGAAATTATGAAAAAATCTGGTTGGATGGAATACATGCTACAACTACATGGATACAATGATCAAATAGCTCTGGAATTTACCTTGAATTACAATGTTGAGCACTCCATGGTAGCAGGTGCTCAGGTTGAAGTCACCAAAGAGGAAATGGAAGAAGTCATCGGACTACCAAGATCAGGTAAAAGATAGTACACTAGAAGGACTTCACAGCCTGCAATTCTGAGGAAATTCCTCGAACCTAGAGAGGATTTAGTTAAGAGAGGTACAATATTCGAATGTCTGTCTCTGCCACACCCCTGGTAAGGCGTGGATATCTTCATGCAAAAATATTTCACCTGCAAATGTTGCTACAGAACTGTCTATGTCCAACATATTCAATTGCTTGATCATTTTTGACACAACTGACCAATTAACGTGCCATACTTCTTGTACAAAATGCTCAACTCCTATGTCAAATAAAGAGGTCACACACACACTGAGCCTAGTTGCTGCAAGTCCTTCATCAAAGACATCCCAAAGAAAAACTAGGAAAAAGGACCAACCTGCTGCAACTCTGGTGAAGGAAGACCATGACAACGATATTGAGGTAACTTCCACCAAACCCCTTCAAATAGAGTCAAAGGGTTTACAAAAAGGAAAAAATCTATTTCAAAGAGATGAAGAACCAACCATGCAGTTGCAACTCAATGTAAGAAGAGAAAAACTACTTATCCCGAAAAAACAAGCCCAAAAAGAGGACCATAAAATAGAAGAAGAAATAGAGATAGAATCCTCTACTGGAACACAAGAGCTAGAGGAGGGCATCAACCTGGAAGTTGGAAAGGCCTTTGATGACACACAAGGACTAGAACAAGGCACTTAAGAAGAAGGGATTATTTCCCCCATTGCTGCATATACAGATGAAGAAGTAGAAGCAAGAGCTCCCACTGTCCCACAAGAACCAATGGGAATTCCTTCTGGGGAACATGTCGCACACAAGCCATAGGATACAACTAAAAAGGAGTAACATGAGACAGAGGCTCTTGTTATTCATAAAAAACCTGTAGAGAGTACCCTTCAAGAACATTCGACCAAGCCTCTAGAAGCACAGACAAAAGACTTAGCGCACTCTATTGATCCACATTTTCCTCTATAGGAACTCGTGCCTCTTGTTGAAATAGTCGCTAATACAAAGAAGAACGAAGAATTAGAACTAGAGATCCCTACTATTACACAAGAACCAGTAGGAGACACTCTTGGGGAATGACCTACCCACTCACAAGATTGAGACATGGAAGAACAAGAAGCAAAGGAATTTGATCCAGTAGGAAACACTTGTGAAGATGACTCAGCTGATGCACACACATCAAGATGAGAATCAACTAAGTCTATTGAGCCTCAAGGGAAGCCTACTGCCACATGGGGTAGAATCCCACACTCTTTACCCATTTATGCATCTTTGGTCAAGAAAAACAATATTGTCCGAGAATAACACTCTCTAGTAGAAATTCATAATCAATTCGACCAAGTAAGGTATTAAACCTGTCACTAAATTCCCTAACAACTTCATTGTTTTGTTTGAAAATGTTGAGATATTGGGAATAAAGGGATGCCATATCTTCCATCACACCCCATATTTGCAAAAAACTTGTTCTAAATCTTCACAGGTTGTGAGGATTTTGCTTGGGAGGTTAGTGCTCCATTTTCTAGCATCTCCAGTAAGTGAGGCAAAGAAAATTCTCATGAATGTGTCAGGACGTTCTTTCCCAGATTGATGGAAGTCATATCTCTCACAAAATTTGGTCAAATGTGTGTTACCAGAAGCCCCAACCTCTCTGGAAAACTTGGGTATCCATGAATCAAAATCTTTGGGGAGATCATGTAATCCTCCTTGGATATTGGCCAAGTCTAAAGGGTCAAAGAGTTATTCAGGAGCCCATTTGGGAGGGGCCATGGGGACAATAGGAACTATAGGACAAGAAAGTGTGTATTGATGTCCACTACGGTTTGTCATCAATGGAGTCACCAAAAAATCTCCTTAAGATTATCAAAGGGGTGAGGGGATCACCCTCAGTGGAGTCGCCGACTAAGCTTTCTGAAATTAAGGCTTTGGATAAAGGCTCATCGAAAAGTGTTGTTCGAGGAAAATTGACTTGATGTTCCCCGACAACGGTGCCAAAATGTTATCGCACAATCTATACTTGCCCAAAGCCCAAGGTAAGTGGATGCAAGATTGGTGTAACATAGGGTGACCTATCACCGTCACCTTAATAGAAAACCCCTTTTTGTTTAGGAGTATATCAAATTTACCCTAGGGGAGACGTCCCCAGTGACCTAAAGGGATGATAAGATTAAGGAAAAGGTGCAAGAAAATTCCCCTCACTGGTCACTCAATTCAAAAGGTTCTTATGGTCTTTAAGGGATGAAGTAATGGTAAAAATGGAGTGTACTTGCTCAGAACAAGAAAACAAAGAAAATATGGCAGCCTTCAAGTACAAAAGTATGATGTCAGTGCTTCTTAAGACCATAAACCTTCAAAAAATGAGCTAGTTGATATAAAGTTGTAGCAATGTAATAGTTTACAACAACATTTAGTATTTTTTAACAACCACAAAGAGCATGCCTTGAAATTGCTTGAAAAAGACAATAAAGTGTAACTTTAACCTAGCAGAATGATAATAAGTTGTCACAAGTAGTTTTGGGAATGTCTAGCTAGCATTATATGTCACTTTTGCAGAGAATTTGTTGCAGTTAGATGGCTGTAGCAATATTTTGTAACAATAGCAAATTCAAGTGCTCAAAATTGCAAGGAAACACCATGTAAACTTAATAGTTATCTAGTAGATTAATTGGCAATTGTCACAAGCAATTTCTGAATGAGCTAAGTGTAATTTATGCAGGTGAATGTGACAAATTGTTATAAATTAGTATAGTTGCAGAAAAGATTCACAACAACATCAAGTTAGCTAAGGAATTAGTCTAGTTTAGGGTTAGTAAAAGTTGGTAAAAGCTTCAAGGAGAAAGGTTTGAGTGTTTGTTTTATCAATCATTCACTATATTGAGAAGACTAGTGCCTTTTAGGGTTTATAGAGTCAACAATAGTAGTGAATATACTTGGAGCAAAGTAGCAATGATAATACTTTGTCAAAGGAGAAGGATGGAGGAGGTGTTGGCAACCCAAGGCCTCAAGTGTCCAAATCCTAGAGACAAATTTGCTAGAGAGTAAGGAATCTTAGGCCCTAGCGAATTTTCCTTCCTTAGACTATTGAAATAATGTATGCAATAGGAAAGTAGAGTAAAACTACTAGAGAACTAGCACTTTCGGAATCTAGTAGCTACTTCTTATACAAGGTGCACTTGAGAAATTTATACAAGTAGAAAACTATAGAGAGAAAGAAGTAACTTATGTTTCTCTCCTAGGGTTTAAGTAAGCAATTTCATAATATTTAACATGAAACAAGTAAAATTTACCACAAGCATTCATTAATATAAACAAATTGCAAATTTTCTACTTACTTCACTAAGAACAATCAAGCCAAACCCTAGTTAAATATCTTCCACCATGAAAAATAGCCAAGAGACACCAAAATATGCCTCCCTAAGAAGTTGCGCATTAGTTTTTTCAGCCAATAGCGCTGAAAGAGGGTGCAAATTTCAGTGCACACTAAGTTTGTGTTGACCGATGATGAAAAATGAGTGTACTTTCTCTCTATTTATACAATATCAATGACCGTTAATTAATTTTAGGTCATTAAAAGGCCGACCTGGCCAAATTACATCAAAAATCCAGTTTTTTACATAAATGAAATAATTAATCCCTAAAAACATATCCAATGGTGACGTCATTCTCTTCTAGGGTGACATTGGGCCCCTAAGGTGGAATGTTGGGCTCCTAATGCAAAACATTTGGCTTCCAAAGGCCCTAGAGGATTCCCATACATGCCAACCTACTCACAACTGCCCTCAATATGCATACCCTAGCTCTGGATGATGTCAGGGTCATAATGATGATGTTATGGGTTCTCAAAGGTCAACGTCCAGGTGGAAGAGCAAGATCCCCCTGGGCCTAGGTTTGCCAAAGTGTCTCAAGGGAATCATCCTTTTTTCTTTCTAGTGCAAGTATTTGTTGTCTCCCTACCCGTAGCTGGGGTCACAACATCCATCTGTGGGATTTCAACCCCATGAAGGTCCAAGCTAATCATTCCCCCACGTGTACCTGTCCACCGAGAAAAGTACTGTAGCAACAAAAAGTATGCCCTCTAGGGTTTCATAAGTCACAAGGATCATAAAATGTAAATCACATCGAATAATCAAATTACCCAAACATGTGCATCAAACCCCCCTTTACCTAGACAAATGCTCAAAGATGTTATGCAATTTAACAAGACAAGTTTAGAGAAGGGCTCAGGGTGTCTTATTGGGGTAATCCTCATGGTTTGGGATGTTTACCAGGTGACAACCAATCTAGATCATGTAAGTGTATGAGGTGGTATGGGGGGTAAGTGTTTGGGGTGAAATGATAACGGGGAAATGCAAGTCTTACTTGTGGGTGCCTTTGTAGAGGGCGAGTTGCACCTTGTCATGGATGTCATTGTTTCCTAGCACATTCAATATCTTATATTCTTAGGTTCATTGCTTTTGATCTTTTATTTTATGCTTCAAGGGAAGAGTTGATGGACACTGTCCTGGCTTGGTGACCATAGGTGACAACATTATCCACAAGCATTTCATGAAGATGAGAAGGCTGGCTCATGATGAGACCCCATTTATCTTGGTTATGCCACTAATAGCCACTACCCTAGTTTGGTGACCGAATAGATGGTAGTGTCATACCGCTACATTCCCATGGTCATAATAGGCCGAATCATGATGAGACCTCCCATCCACCAACTAATGACTTGAGTGCTATTATCTTATAGGTTCCCTTTTCTTACTGAGAAGACTTTTTTTACTTTCTCGGGAATCCCTGGGTGAAGCATCTCAAAGTTTTCTTCTCTGTCTTTTAACTCTTTCCAGCTACTTTTAACCCATGGGACTTTAGCCCCTTCTTCCCACAAGGCAAGGTACATACCTTCCTAGTGTGTCAAGTCCAATGACCAAACAAAGGTGGGGGAATATGAGAGAAATAAAGATGGAAAGTGGTAATTATGGAGGGAACATACAATGACCTTTCAAAGAACCACCCAGTGGCAACCCATCCTAAAGGGAGATCAACTTACTAGGGAATCATGTCACCCTTCCAGGTATGAACAAGTTAAAGAACATAATTTCCAGGAAAACATTATGAAATGAAGGAGAATAAAATGCAACATATTCAAGTGATTCGATAATTAGAGTGACAGATACCATGATACCCAGACTCATTACCTCATGGAGCAATACTTACTGCTAGTTCAGGACGAGGCTAGTGGGATGGACACTACTGCTACTGATGAATGGACTGCACTGAAGAAAAGAGGGGCCCTCTGAGGCCATGCTCAAGTCATCCGGCTCGCGTCACTCCATGTATAGGACCCATGGGCCTCGAGACATGATATCCTTATTTATCCCTAGGTTAGGGGATAAAATCTGGGTCCAACTCGGGGACATGTGCTCACTGCAGATAGCATGAGAACCTTAGATCTCTGGTACGACATGTGCCTGCTAGATCTCAACAAAATGCATCAATAATCCTTAGGGTTGTGATATCACCCCTTGCTCATATATGATATAATAAAATAAAGAGCATCTCTAGTCTAGAAAATAAGCATGCATATATACATAATGGAGAAATACAATATGAAAATGAAACCATAATTATGATAACATGATATACAGATGGTATATACAATGGATGAAAATGCCTACCTAATCTAACTTACATGTACTTACATGTGAATTCAAGTATTTTCCCCATGATGGGGTTTGAGGAGGCATCCACTAACTGGTAATGGACATTTTCTTCCTTCCAATGTAGACAAATAGTAGGCATCATTGACTGACTTCATTATGATTCTGAAAGGTCCAAGCTAAAATTGTGCATTCCCTTTAAAAATTTTAGGCTCTTCTTTCTTTGTATCCCACTTTGATACCAAATCTCCTTGCTTATAATCCCCTCCTTTAGAATCAAGTGCCTCTTGTATTCCGATGTATTGTGTTGAGGGATGGGGGTGGGATTCTGTAATCAATACATCTTCATGGTTTGGATCAATCAACAAATGTTCATCATCTCCCTTCCATTTGATGAAGACAACTCCTTTCCCTATAAACCTTATCAAATCGTCAATTTCATCCTCCTATGTAGAAGAATAGTCATCCCAGTCTTCAGAGAGGTTAGACGCATTGTCAGGATAATCACCCCAACTTGTATCTCTCTCCTGCTCCAGAATGATGGGGTGGTATTCTACCAAAGTACTATCCCTTATGTATGTTTCATGCAAATGTAACGTCTCATCATTACCTTGTGTAATGATGTCCTTGTAATTGATAGGAAGATTCTGGTCACCCTTTCCTTTGGTCCATGTTGTAAATGTGTTGAACCTGCATAGAATAGATCTAACTAGAAAATACCACACACATTTGCAGAGAAAAATTGAGAAAGAAGAAGCAAGAGAGAAAGAATGGAAGAATTCTCATTAACTGTGTTCCACACTCAAAGAGTGAGTAATTTACAATAGAAATATCTTACATGAGTAACTAATGAGCCATAGTGGTGGTATAGAGTGATTTGGACACACACCAACAGTTACGGGAGTGAACTTCCACCTAGTATAGTCTCTCAGAAAGTTACGAGAGTGAACTGCCACCTAGTCCAGTCTCTCAGACAGTTACGAGAGTGAGCTGCCACCTAGCTGAGTTAACTAGTCAACTAGTCTTCAGTGAATTGACTAAACAAAGAGTAGTGAGGAGTCAACTTAGGGAATCAAGGATAATGCACCAGTCTAGTGATGATCCCAAGGCAAGTGCACATTATCATGGTGATGATCCCAATGTTGCATGGTGACAAAACTAATGCAACATCTAAACTCAACTCAACTAGTCAAATTGAAGTGTCAACTGAAAGAGAATATTTTCCCCTAAAACATAGGAGACTGAATAATGACTAATAAACAAGAAAAAACCTTAGGAAAAATAAATCCTAGGTGTGTGTGAAGTAACTCCAACACCCCCCTGAACATCACTATGGTGAAAATAAAGAATGGGTCTCGGCAACAAGGTCATGTTAGGTACCCAAATACAAAAGATACACTCAACTAAATGAGGAAAGAGGGAAAATCTCATGGGAAACCCCCCCCTCAAATTACAATGCATAAAAAAAAAAGAGAAGGAACAAAAAGCAGTTGCTAAGTAACCTTGTCCTTCACTCCAAGAAGACCTCGCAACTGTGCAAGTTTGTGCTCGTTGAAGAATTTGTTGAAGATGTAGATGTCTGCATGGATCTGATGAAGTATATGCATCATTGATATCTCCACACATATCCACTTTCTCTTCTTGTAATGAAAAATATCCAAATAAAGTTTGGATGAAATTTTGAGAACCGTGCATCTATTTCCAAAAAAAATGCTGAAATTTTGTTGATTTTAAAAAGATCATAACTTCACTTCCCGGACTCCGTTTCAGACGATTTTTTTTTTTTTAAATTGGATATTTTCTCGAGAGGAATTCAAATATCCAATTGTTTGCTGCAAAATATTAGCAAAAAATATCAAAATTGAGTCCGATGTGCGCGGCTCCCTTTTTGTCTCCTGAGATGCATGCATTGTGCATTGAAAAGTGTCTGCATGTGACCCCTGAGATGCATGACATATATCTTACACATGAAATTCAGAAAACAAATCTGAAATGGAGTATAAATCATCTTCAATTAATGAGATACAAATTTGTGCAAATACTTGTGTAGAAGACATTTTAGAATAAGAGGCTTGATCTTCTGATGGCTTCTCTTCTGGATCTGTATGTTCAACCTCCCACATGAAATATTCACAATATTATTTATTCCAAAATAGAACCTCCAATCTGGTCCATAATTCATTTGGAGTTGAGTCTTGTGAAACATCATATACTTAGTGGAGAATTTCTGGAGAAATAAACAAGAAGATGAATCCTATGGCCATATCTTGTCTATTGAGAAAGTCATTTTTCTCATCAGGGGAATCAGGCTCTACTTCTATTGCCATGGTTATTTGGTATAAGCCTCTACTTCTAAGAAGAAGTAGAATCTTTAGATTCCACTCCAAATATTTATGAGGCGTGAGAAGTATTATCAGTGAGTAAAACATAAATTCCATATTTTCTGCGTTCTTCAATCTTCAGTACCTGCAAAAATAATTTGGTGTAGCTTTTTCTTAGAAGTCTGTCGGTTCTTATACCATGTAAATGTGCTGAACCTGCATAGAATAGATCTATCTAGAAAATACCACACACATTTGCAGAGATAAATTGAGAAAGAAGAAGCAAGAGAGAAAGAATGGAAGAACTCTCATTAAGTGTATTCCACACTCAAAGAGTGAATAATTTACAATAGATATAGGATACACGAGTAACTAATGAGACATAGTGGTGGTATAGAGTGATCTGGACACACACCAGCAGTTACGAGAGTGAACTTCCACCTAGTCTAGTCTCTCAGACAGTTACGGGAGTGAACTACCACCTAGATGAGTTAACTAGTCAACTAGTCTTCAGTTAACTGACTGGACATAGAGTAGTGAGGAGTTAACTCAGGGAATCAAGGGTAATGTGCTAGTATGGTGATGATCCCAAGGCAAGTGCACATTATCATGGTGATGATCCCAATGTTGCATGGTGACAAAACCAATGCAACATCTAAACTCAA
>CBVK0100604480.1:0-20607 GCA_900067695.1 Picea abies | reverse complement strand
CTCAACTCAACTAGTCAAACTGAAGTGTCAACTGAAAGAGAATATTCTCCCCTAAAATATAGGAGACTGAATAATGACTAACAAACAAAGAAAAACCTTAGGAAAAATTATATATATATATATATATTTGTGTGTGTGTGTGTCTCGATGCATACATAAATTAATATTCAAAAGAACCAATAACCCTTGAATGCATTAAAACTTGAACACACCCATTTCTTCAACTATTTTGTAAATCATTTTCATTGACCATGAATTTTCATAAGTTAATCATGTGTGTACATTTCAAACACCAAGTATGGATATCACTTTCGATAGTACAAGATTTAGAAACTTATTTATTTGCAATTTTTTTCCATTGATTGATTGAATAAGGTTGAGAAATTTTCCACCCAACCATAGGCTCTATTGCACTGAAATATTTCTACAATAAGACATCCCCTAGCCATGCCATCACACTACAAGGGAAAAATTGTCACTATCGAGAATTTTCTGGGTAGAGGATCAACTACAAAACATAATTTAATTTCCTAGGAGCAATCTTATGAGTTTTGAGGAGCATAAACAATCCTTGGCCATCCCACTGCCTGCTCCACACAACATAAGGAGAGAAATCCCTTCTCTACTACATAGTCTCTTAGAAGCCTCCCCCTCCAATGGTATTCTATATGTGCCTAGTAGGTTCCAAAATATAGTCCTCTGACCCCAATGATTTCCCATATTTTATGCTCTTCTCCTGTTGGCGAAAGCTTGTTTTTTTCTTGGTTGGACTTCTTCCACCAATTATGGCTAGCTCTCTTGGCTACCTGAACTCTATTTTATTCTCTCTCTTCTCCAAAATTAAGCTCCCTCCTCTACTCAAATTTCTCACTCTTTTAACCATGCAAGCTTGGACTCACGCACACTTTCCAAAACTGATTGTACTCAACACATACCTCAATAAGTTGATGAGAGGACTCTCTAACCTACTTTCCCCATGTAGTCAATGACATCAATATCTTCACGTGGGTACTTTCCCGTACTCTCGTAACTAAGGAGGTGACTTCGTCTCCCAACATCCTTACATTCATTCAATGATTGGCCTTGGATAAGTCAAAGGGAGAAAAATAATATTTTCTCACAAAATGTGTTCAAATTACCATGGCATGGTAATTAAATATGCATCCCAAACTAAAAAAACAAGAACCATAATTAATCACTGATTAATGAGAGGATCAAAATGGGGACATTACAAAGAGTTTAATATCTATGCTTTTCTAAAATACTTGAAAAAAAAAGAATCCATATAACATACTTGTTGAAGGGACTCCTCCAACATCTTTCCTTTCAAGATCATAAAAACCATAGGAATGAATCCAATGGCCCATGTCCTTGAGCTTTCCATGGCTAGTGGTCCATTTGGGTGCCATTGCCTTCATCCAACAAAATAGGGTTTGATGGGGTCCCTTTGGAATTCAGAACTTGTCCTCAGTTTCATTCTAATTATCCACATGACTATGCATTATAATTTCAAAATTAAAAATTTGTCTGCATAGGGCATCAAATTTTATTTCCATCACATTTAGCTTGTGCATGATATCTCAATACTAGCTACCTTTTTCCTCCATTATATAAGAAACAAAGGCTTTATTTATCCCATGTAACTCTATTAGCTTACATATCTTTGTATCACATGTATCGGAGTACCCTAGCTCAGGGATCCAACCTTCAAACTCTACTTCCACATGATCTTTGGACAATTTTTGTCTTTTTATGTTGATAGATTTTTCCATTTTTATAATCTCCTCTTTGGTTTTGGCTAAGAATTGGCTATGAAAGTCCTTTGTTTCCCTCACAACATCTATTTGGGCATGTTTCATGCATTGATGAATTTGGGTATGCAAAGAGTGCTTGCCAATGATTGTGTTTCCTCTAACAAGCCCTCATTTTCTACTTTCAAGTACAAAGATTTTTCTCCTAGGTTGGATGGTTGTAGGCTAGGACTAGCGAGATAATTTGGGGGCCACCTGATGGATGAGGAAGATTTCAACTAGGGCATGGGTTTACCAAATAAAGCAACAAGTAGATCTTCAAGCAATGTAAGGGGATTTCCATTATGGCTACGAGGGATTGCAAAAGCCAACAATCAATTAAGATTAGAAGGGTAAGTTAAAGATTGTGCACCCAACAACTTTAAGAGATTATAGGGTGGCATTAGACATTAACTGAGGAAAATGTCACCACAAACCAAAGTAGCATTAAAACCTAGGAGAAATGCATTAAAGAAATCAAAATTTCCTTTGGAGAGGATAAGTTGGGGAGGGTATACAAAGCTATTATCAACAAACTAGATAGGGTAATGGGATACCTCCACCACTCAAGCTTACTAACATCCCAATTTGAATTCGATTTTCCCTCACTCCATGACACCAAACTATTATAATCACAGTAACCCATGGAAAACTAGAAACATAATGCCAAGAAGGAGAGATTGAGATAGTAACCAACTGCGTCCGACTCTGACTAAGTATGTTGTGCCATGACCCAAAGAGAATACACTTGTTTCATTTTTGGTATCCATCAAAAACTAGATCATTTCCATTTCTAGAAATGAGCCTAGGTTTAAAATGTTGCATCAATGTATTTTCCATAATTATAGGGGGTCTCATCAACCTGCACACATAATGGTTCGATTTGTTATCTAAACATAATGCCCTTGGATGGATGCCCATCATCCTTCCATCGCCAAGGATATTCATTAACTACACTCTCCACCTTTCCTTTGGGCTACATCGAAGAACATGGGAAACATCTTGGAGTTTCCCCCTATCGTGCCACTTTGAATGCATGTGTGAATTTTCTTTAAACCCAACACAATAACCAGTTAAATTTCACTTATAAAAGATTTCGCTAGGTTATTTTCTCAACAAATAATCATGCACATCAAAATATTAAACCATGAACATAACAATAGAAGAAAACAGCAATCACATCACATCTACACAAATATTTTTGGACAATAGTCCCTAGAAAAACCCTAGAGGGAAAACCAATGCAACAGATTTGAAGTTTTTTATTATTCAGTGGGAAAATAAAGAGATATTCTTACTGTAAATCGACCTAAATAAAATATTGATCCAGATTTTTTTTGGAATGAAATGAAAGCAGAGATATTACAATGAAATACACATAAAAATTGCCTGAAACAAAGAAATACAACAATACATGAATTCTATTAATGAAAGAAATGTATAGAGACTATAAAAATATAGAGTGCAAGACTCGCTAGAATGGTGGCAACTTTATCTCTGAGAAGAGATGTGACAGCTATGATCGTTCACAAGAAGATGATTACAATGAGGCTTTGAAGGGATTTTTATGATAAACATGAATGCCAAAACCCTAGACATTCAAAACCTAACCCTAGGAGGTGAAGTGCCAAAAGTCATGTGGGCCTCATTGGGGTAAGTTAATACATTAACTTCTTGGGGTCGTAAATTTTGCATACGATCTCCATTTTAGGCGTGTGATAGCCTGTTGGAAAGGTCTTTTCGAGAAATACACATTATGCCATCAAAATATAATATGAATTCATCTATAGTTTGACTGTGGCAAGCCAAGAAAACCCTGTTTGTAGCCCCAAAATGGCCCTGGAAGTATAGAAATATGTACTGACATGAAACATTCCAAAATAATCCAGTTGGAATATGTGGGCAACCACCAATATCCACCTGGATGGTGTGTACGAATTTAGAACAACCCCGTAAGTGCAGAACCCACAATGACAATGGAATGTATTCATTACAGAGAAACGTGTTGAACTGAAAACTATTAAGATGAGCTAGTTGGAATTTGGAACATGTGGGTGGGCACCAATATCTACCTGGATCAATCCTCCCCCCTTAGGAAGCAATGGTCTCCATTGCATTGAGTGCCCAGGGATGAGGGGAAAGATTTTTTTGAATCTGAATCTTGGTGAGATGTGTGCCTTGTTGGAGAAGTTGCCCTGCTTGGTCTATGGAAGGCTGTCATGAACCTGTTGCTGGCGGGGTTGAATTTTTTTCACCAACATGTTATCTCTAGGATTGATGAGGCATTTTGTAGGCACCATTATAGGTGAAGAAAAAATATATGCTTTCTCTTTTGCAATCTGCTTCTGCTGGATAGAAGGTGTTGAGGCTACAGTGGTTGTAGTTGCCTTCTATGCATCCTTTGAATAGACTATGAAGAGGGTGAATTTTGTATTATGAGAGATTGTTACACATTAGTTTGGTCACTCTGGTGATGTCTCTACAAGTGATGTATTCATGCTCCCACAAGGACTTTTTTCCTGAGAAAAGTGACTATTGTCTTCTTCCAAAAAACACATTTTTAAGATGAGTTCGCAGGCTGCCTATGTTATAGGGTGCGGAAATCCTTCATTCTCGCAGGCAACCCAAAATTAGGGTGTGAACTGTTCACAGTCTGCTCTATAGGTAGGATGTGAACTTGTTTCAAAGCTTGGAAAAGAGAAGAGGTTACAAATGTTCTAGAAGGGAATCTTCTAGAAAATGAGTTGGCATTCACATGGTTGGCATTCTATTGGCTTCTCAGATTTAGTGGGATCATCCTCATCCATTTAACCATCTCTCCTTCTCCTATATATTGAAAGGTTTCTCATGGAAAAGGTTAAGAAAGATTGAATGAAGAATTGGTGAAAGAATTGTGTGAAGAAATCTGCTGGGATAGAAGTTTGAAGACTCTATTTGGTCTATCAAGTGGTATTGGACCTTCTTCATGCAAATGTAGAGCAAGTGTGTGTGTTGGAACCAAGGGTCACTGAAAGGAAGCTTGCGACATCAAGGCGATCTAGTTGTATCTTCTACTTTCATTTAATATAATACAACGACATGTCCCTTTCCCATAAAATCACTCTTATTTTATTGCATAACTCCTTGATCATATGCATAGGTTGACATTGACTATACTTTGCTATCTTCACTTGGGTTGGTTTATGTAGTCTTGGACCTAATTTCACAAGAGCACCGGAGCGAAGCGGGAACAACAGAGACCTAAGGAAGTGATATAAAGGTATGTCACTCATTCCTTCTTGGTAGTAGATTCAATGACTGCAACTTAGAGAAAGAGTCATGTCCTGTCCTGTTTTGTTCTAGATCCAGGTAGATCTAGGGAGATCTGTTAGTGTCTGCACCTACCGATTTATCCGATAACAAAATTGGCAACTCCACTAGAGATACAACCCATTTTGGTGGCTTTTACATGGCCATTTTCTCTTGACCTACCCTTTTTCATTCCCAATCAATCTCTGAGTCTTGAGGAGATCCTCACAGACTCCCTAGATCTAGAAGTTCCCTAAAAAGTTTTGTCATTTTTCCAAAATTTACTTGATTACAAACCTTCTCGCACTGCACCTTTCTGTAGCCTGCGAGAATCACTGAAGTTCACACCCTAGTGTTCATTTCAGTCTGAACTTCTTGCAAACTACCTCTGCCTAGCCTGCGAGAATCCTTAATTCTCGCACTATACCCCACTGTTAGACTGTGAACTCACTTGTAAATTTTTTGGATTAAGTCTTTTGTGTCTTCATATGCCCAGATTGGTTGGTGTGTCTGGAAAGAACTTCTCTGGCTAGTGATTGAATGTTTCTTGACTTCAAATCTCGCGAATGATTAGTTTTCGAAAATCAAAAGCTCTTCTTGATCATTTTTTCTCAATTTTTACCTCTTGACCTTTTCTTAACAAAGGTATAATCTCTGATTCTAAAATCCGAGTGCTTGTTTGGTCGGGAGACTTTGATTGGATTAAAAGTTGAGATTAATTGTCCTTTTCAATTGCTTATTACTTGGAAGATTGTTACCCATGTGCATTTGAAGAGACTGGTCTTGTCAATTTGTTATTTTTATCTTCATTGAAAGATCGATTTGGGTGTTTTTTGTGTATTTCTTTTTCATTAGTTGCTTACTTTTTCTTAATTCCATCCCTGTTGCTTGGTTTCTAATAAAAAATTAAAGACATTTTTTTTTAAGAAAACTTTTATTCGAAAAATATGGGTATTCAAGTATTGAAAGAGAACGAATAGGGAATTTTCATTGTTCATGATATTTTGATATTACATTTTAGAGAAGATCATACATCGCAGTTTACATTGTTCCAGAAAACTCCTCTTTCCCTCCTGTAAATAGGATTCATCGAACAAAATTTGTATCATTCATCCCTATTTACGCATTGTTGGGTCAGAGTCTCACACAACATTGGTTTCATTTCTGTCGCCTTTTTGCATAACAACAACCTTTAATAATATTGTGCAACTTTAAAATACAACTAGCAACTTTTTCTAGGGCTCTTTTACACCAACATTAGCTAGGCTAGAGATTTGGAATAGGCAGTGAGATACACTCTCCAAAGCACAAAACACACAATAGTATCTTGTGATAAGGAGTGTCAAATTCCATTTGTAGCATTTTGTTCTGGGAAGCCCTTCTCACACAAGGGTCAAACCTGAGGTCGCATTGAGATTGCCAGAGTTACTCACCCTGCTTTGTTGATATCGGTGTAGATATTGCACGTATTATGGGGGTCACTTGAATGTATACCCACAATGATGAGTGGAAGCCTCTCAAGTTGATTTCAGGCTAGATACCCTGCCCTTGTGTGTGGATCGGACTGTCGATTGTTCCCCCAGGCATCATTGTTGTTGGTGGTAACCTTAGTAGCCTATCTTCTTAGGGTCTTACACAAGGTGATTGTGAAGGGGTAAGTCTTCACGGTACCTGGAATCGACGTTGGCCAGACACACTCGGGCTCCTTGGAGGATATACCCATGATTGTGTCTGGGAGCTTGCACCAGGGTGTAAGTCCATTAAGCAGGTCGTCAACGTAACTTTTCCACCCTGGCCCAACCCCTTCTTGTCTCGTCGTCACGATGTTGAATTTCATCACCAACTAGTGACGTTAGAATTAGAAGGTCTTGTTTGCTTGGTTTTGCTTCCTAGATTTTGTTAGTGCATGTTGTTTGTTTACCCAAGTTGGCCATAGAATTTCTCTCGTAAAATTCTAACTCGATCACAATTGACCCTCCATGCCATTCACGTAGAATGCAAGGCCTACCCCCAGAAGATCTGGAAGGTTCTCAACCCTTGCCTACCAACTCACCAGAGGGCTCTCCTCAATAGAGTGAAGTCCAAGACGTTGCCACTCTACAAGTGGAGATAACTAACTCTTTAGAACGATTCCGAATTACCAATTCTCAAGAGGACTTCCGACTTCCTCCCGAATCCGAGAGACGTATTGTTTGAGTGAATTCTTCTGGAGATATAGTTGTTCAATCTTCTGGATTACCAACTAGACCTTTCATAGGACCTGAGGGTCAAGATCCTTTTTGGACTACTAGAATTTTTAGACAGGATCTCTTTGGCTCAGGACCAGGCGTTGATATCACGGTCACACTTGAGTTGCCTGAAACATCTGATCCAAACGCAATACCTTTTACTACTGCCTATTATTTTCTTGGTACATATGCTCTGCCAACTAACCACATCTTGACTATCCCTCTACAAACGGTCCATTACACAATGGTCCCAGATACTACGAGTCCTCACACCGGGATTACAACAGCTAGCCAAGCCCCCATTGGCACACTGCTTTCACCCAGATTCACCCCAACACTTACACCCGGATATCATGCATTGAATGCTTCTATTCCTGTTCCTACACAAATCTCATCCGGGACTCCTGACATTTCCACTCCTTCTGGGCACCATCTCGTTCCTAGTTTCATTCTGACACTTCCTCGACCCCCTTTCAGAGGACCTCTTCCATCCTTTATCGAAGACACTGACCCTAGTGGCACCATCCTATCTTTCACACCTAATTACCAGATTCCTGTAGGTGGACAATTTCACCAAGGAGGCCAAACCAAATCCCCTTTTGCAGGACAAATCCCAATTGGGACGCTACCCCCACCAACCCCGCCCTATGGACAAAACATACCTCCATCCTTGGCCTAGTATTGGAATTATCTTATTAAACATAAACCTCCCTCGACTGGGGGGAAACAGCCTCAAGCTAGCTCCTTCATACCCCCTACTATAGGCCAACCATATCCAGGCACGTCCAATCCTATTTGGGGCTCAAATGCTCAACCCCACGCCCCTGTTCAAGAGTACAACCCTATGAATTACTTGCCTCCACACCAACAACCGAATTTGCCCGGATCTTCACATTATATGCAAACTGCTTATGGTCCCACTGGTCTATCGACATGACTCCCTCCCCAAAGTCACCAGTACCCACATGTGAATAGAAAGTTACCCTTCTTAGCCACCCTGGACCTCCCTGATCTGTCGAGAATTTTAAATGATCTGATTTGTCACTCTCCTTAATGGCCCACCATACCGACCAAACTACCATCCGACATCCCTAAATTCGATGGTAAACTGAGAGAGGACCCAAACAATCATGTAATGACTTTTCACCTTTGGTGCTCATCGAACTCCTTGATGGATGACTCTATTCGTTTACACCTTTTTCAGCGAATGCTCACAGGTTCCGCCGTGAAGTGGTATATAGAATTACCACGAGGCTTCTTCACCGACTTCAACACCCTCGCTATGGCTGTCCTCACCCACTACCAGTTACCGATCCACTACGAAATGGGAACCAAAATTTTGAGTTCTTTCAAACAAACCGAAGCCACTCATATCTCTGATAACATTCATGAGTGGCGATAGAGACGATGTCTCATTAAACTCTAACTTCCTGATCAATTGATGGCAGAGTGGTTCACAAAATCATTCGTGAATGGCATTGCTCGTGACATCTCCATGGGTGGAGTTGTCATAGAAGAATAGACAATCAATCGTGCTCAATACCTCGACCCCATTTACTCACAAACGGGTACTCTTTACGACTTACTCCTTGACACACCTCATTCTTCTACTTCCGCTACTTCAACTACTCATGTTGCTTCTCATGTAGCTGACAATGTGATTGGAACTTTCCATGCCCAACCTCATTCCGTCCAAACCTCTAGCAACAACCCCAAATCCACTTCTTCTAATGTTCAAAATGCTTCGTCTCCTACCCCTCCCACCGACAAGACTTCTGAGGTGAACTCTGTTCAATCTGCCCCCATCGACAAAAATAAATCCAAAAAAGGAAAGGGTAAGAATAAGGAGGATAAAAATAATCCACAATCTGAGAAAACCAAAACACCACCTGTTGATGATAAGGATAAGCCCAAACCCCGATACCCTTGTCTTATCTGTGGTGATGATCACTACACTAAGGATTGTCCACGATGAGCCGAGGTTACTAAGTTCCTTTAAGGGATCCCAAAACCCCCCACTCCGTCCATGTTGTCACAACCCTTCCCTTCTCACCAACAAGCCCAATTGGTCATTCATGACCAACCTTCCCCCTCCTATACATCCTATGTCTTAATGTGTACATGTGATTCAAAGAAGAATGACATCACACTTACCACTCGAGCCAAATATTATCCTTCCTCCAAAGAGAAGGTTGATGCAATACCTCCTTCATTGGTCCAACCATCTCACACGATTCCACCTACCAACAATCCTCTTCATCTCAAATGACCAAGCCTAGATACAGTAGTTCATCCTCCCCCAAAGGGTGTTGTTCAAAAATTAGCTTTCAACCCTCATGCACGTGCTGCCCAGAATTACAGTATTGTCGAAGATCTAGCCCAAGCACCATCCGCGATGTCAACCCTTGAAGTCCTTCAGAGTTGTTCTATACAACAGAAGGCACTGTTGAAAGCTATTGGTGGAATCGACCCTATGGATACAATTTAATAATTTTTGACTTGGAAGATCACATTCCAAGGTTACCCCCTCAACTCGCTTTCCAAATACAAGTTATTGTCTCCGACAAAAACATTTGTAGAACAGTTATTGATGAGGGTGCCTCGACATGTGTCATGTCTATTACCTGCTAGAAAGCCATCGACTCTCCTCCTTTGACTGAATCCCACAACACGCTCAAAGCCTTCAATGTCTTTGGTTTTAAGCCTTACGGTGTCCTCCCTTCGTTGCCTATTACATTAGAAGGCAAAACAATCAACGTTGAAGTGGAGGTCTTTGATGCTCCTTTCGATTACAACCTTCTACTTGGATGTAGCTGGATCAATTCCATGCGTGCAGTTGCGTCCACTCTTTTCCGTGTCGTGTGTTTTCCACATCAAGGAAAAGTAGTTACCGTAGACCAATTGGCCTTCTTTCACTCTGATGCACGTACCAGCAACATACCTTTCATTGCAAAACCCCCTGGATATGAGAACGTCGATGTGGGTCTTCTTAAAGATTCCTCTTTGATGGGTACTTTCCCCATTCCACCACTCGATGTTCCACATCTGTTTTTTGCCTCGATCAACATGATCTCCACCTCTATTCACAGAACCCCTGCACCTTACGACCTGTGGATGGTACCCAACCCCAACGATCATCTTCTTTATGGCGATGAAATTCCTTTGAGTCTGGTCGAATCTGCTTATCAAGCCATTCAATCGGCAACCCCTTTTAGCCCCTCTCTCGGTGATGTATCTCCGGATCCATTCCACGTCATTTTTTCCATGGACGATATGATTATGCCTGTTATGTCCATGGAAGACACCCTTTGGGACGATGGACATCATCATTCCATCCTCTTCTTGTAACAACACACCATCAAGGGTTACCAATGAATCTCGACCCCGTCAACCGTTGTCATCATTTGTACCATTCCCGAGTCTACATGCGATATGTTCTATGAAGGGAACTTAAGTAATATCTCACCCACCATCCCCCTTGACATATCCATAAAACCTGGAGTTGTCGAAAATGTGCATATTAGAGCTTCGTGTTCCCATAACGAAGTTGTCACCTACAATTCTCTTTTCCAAGAATTTCGTGACGTCTTTGCATGGAGCTATGAAGAAATTCCGGGGATTGACCCCGACATTGTGGTACATGAGATTAAGACATACCCGGGCGCTAAACCCTTCCGGCAATGACTTCGTCCGGTCCACCCACGTAAAGCAACTGCTATCAAGCTTGAAGTTGAGAAACTTCTCAAAGCTAGCTTTATTTACCCTGTGGCTCTAACTGACTGGGTTTCCAATCTTGTTTCAATTGACAAGAAACAAGGCACAATCCACGTGTGCATTGATTATAGAGATATTAACAAAGATTATCCTAAAGACAACTTTACTACCCCCTTCATTGACCAGATCGTCGACGATTGTGCTAGAAGTGAAATATTCTCTTTGATGGATGGTTTCTCCGGATATAATCAAATCAATATCGTACCCGCGGAACAACACAAGACTACTTTTATTTGTCCTTGGGCACTTTTGCCTATCGGAAACTTCCATTCGGTTTAAAGAATGCCAGTGCAACTTTTCAACATGCTATGTCTTATGCCTTTCATGATATAAAGCACATTGTGCAACCATATCTCGATGACTTACCCGCTCATTCCATGTGTTGTGTAGATCATCCAATACACCTCCGTGCCATTTTCCTTCGATATTGGTTTTACCATATACACTTGAATCCCCACAAATGTGTTTTTTGCGTAAAATCTGGCCGACTTCTGGGCTTTATTGTTTCACGTCAAGGGATCAGGGTAGATCCTTTGAAGGTCGAGGTGATTCTCAATCTCCCTCCTCCTTCCTTACTTCGCTAGTTACAAAGTTTGCAAGGGAAGGCAAACTTTCTCCGTCATTTCATCCCGAACTATGCTGAGCTAACTCTTGGATTTACATGATTGCTCAAGAAAGGTTCTGAGTTCGTATGGGATACCACTGCCAACAAAGGTTTCGAAGTTTTGAAAATGTCTTTGACACATACCCCACTACTCTTCCCACCTGATTACAGTCGGGATTATTTCCTTTACCTTGTAGCCTCAGAATATACGATCGCTATGGTTCTGGTCCAGGAGGATGATTCTCATGACGAGCATGTCATCTATTACTTGAGTCGGAGTCTCATGACTATCAAAACCAAGTATTTACATGTTGAAAAACTGGCCTTGGCAGCCGCCCAGGCTGTTGAATGTTTCCGGCACTATATCCTTTCTTGCAAGACTATGATAATTTCTAATTGCAACCCTATGCAGCACATTCTTACACGCAAATTTCTAGGGGAAAAATACTCCAAATGAATTGTAATACTCCAGAAGTTTGACTTAGAATTTGAACGTGCTAAGTCCAAGAAATCCTTGGTGTTTGCTGAGTTGATATGCGACCTTCCCTGCTCTGAGACAAAAAATGTAGCAATAGATTCATTACCCAATGAATCCCTTTTCATGATTAGTTCCGATGACCTTTGGTACGGAGATATCATCATATATCTCAAGACCCAGAATTTCTAGCCCAATTTGTCTAGCACTGACCATCATCGAATACACTACCAAGCCCGTCAGCATATTATCCTTGGTGATACTCTTTATCATCATGGGATTGACTCTGTTTTTCGACATTGCCTCACGTTTAACGAGGCCGAGAAATCCCTAAATGACTGCCATTCTGGAGCCTATGGTGGTCACATGTCTGGGTATGCTACTGCCCAGAAGATCTTATGAGCAGGGTATTTTTTGTCTTCTTTATTCAATGATTATATAATTGCTGTCCAAAAATGCCACGCCTACCAAACCTACAACAATAAAATACGATCACACCCTGCTCCTCTACACCATGTGGTCTCCGTTCGTCCTTTTTCAAAATGGGGTATCGATTTCATGACATGTCACCCTCACTCATTCGGGGGGCATGGATACATTATTGTAGCCGTAGATTATTTTACGAAATGGGTTGAGGCGATGCCAACATTCGACAATACCGGAAGGACTGCAATATTATTTATATTCAATCACATCATTGCTCGGTTTGGTGTTCCTCAAGCTATCGTTACTGGTCACGGTAGCCACTTTAGAAACTTCATGATGTTTGAACTCACTGAAAAGTTGGGTCTTTGCCATGAAAACTCAACACCCTATTACCCACAAGCCAATGGCCAAGTTGAAGCAATAAACAAAATCCTCATTACCATGCTTCGACAAATGATAGGCATTCACAAAACAAGTTGGCACACAATCTTGTTTTCAGCATTATGGGCTTACCGGACATCCGTTAAGTCTGCTACCGGGTTTACACCATTCCAGTTAGTCTATGGTCTAGAAGCCATATTTTCGATTGAATGTAAGATACCCTCCCTAAAACTATCCATCAAACTTCTCCCAAACAATTCTGCCGAAGAATAACGTCTGTTGTATCTCATGCAATTAGAGGAAATCTGTCGTGATGCCACCCTAGTTATAGAAGCCCATAAGAAACGCATCAAAGCCCAATACGACAAACATGTCAAGCCACGCGTTTTCTCTGAAGGTGATCTGGTTCTCCTTTACGAACAAGATCGGGATATGCTAAGAGCCGAAAAATTTGAAGCTATGTGGCGAGGTCCTTATATCATCAGACGAGTTTTGGAGAAAGGAGCTTATGAGTTGGTGGACTACGATGATATCCCTTTGAGTGAACCCATAAATGGGTTGTACTTAAAGAAGTACTATGCTTAAGATCACTTGTGCATGAGTGCTTGTATTTTATTGTATCATACTTTTTTGTGTGTTACTTTAGTATGCTTTTTTCATTATTTGGTCTCTGCCCTCGACCGCTTATCTTGCATTGTGCTTGGTTTCCAGATGTCGGAGTCTTCGCTACCCCACATTGGCTTCGTCGATGGTACTATTCGTAGTACTCAAAACCTTGCTTCTGCTGCATGGAAAATTTACGCACCTACAAATGAACTTATCAGTCTACGAGGTGTGTGCCTTGGTCATGCGACCAATAATATTGCAGAATATAGTGCCGTCATCGAATTGTTGATTGATGCTATTTCGCTTGATATCTACCACTTGGTTATAAAAATCGGTTCACAGCTAGTAGTACTACAATTAAGCAACATCTATGCTATCCGAAGTCCTACTTTATTACAGGTATATTTACGAATTTGCCTCTTGGAACGTTATTTTGATTATATCGAATATCATCACATTCCTAGATGTCTAAATACATTGACTAACACCTTAGCTAACTATGTGTTAGACAGACATTTGGGACATTTATAAACCAATCACACATCACATGTATAACACAACACAAAATAAGCTGGTAGAATTCGTATATATGTATATAACGATCAAAAGTTTTTACAAAAAGTTTTTGTCCAAGGATCAAAATCTCAAAATACAAAGCCTATAGCTTCTACAAAATAGCATCACAAATGATGCTCACGATAACACACAACTACTTAGGCTACCCTACGGAGCAGTCGACTGAGAGACTCAGACATGCCCATAGTATGGTGCTGGTAACGTCGCAGGATCTCCCCAATATCAATATCTGAAACATCTGCGGTCAATCCCTCTAAGTTCTGTTCCACTACCTTGTAGTCTTCGGCATCCCATCTCACCACTGGAGCCGCTTCTCCTAGCCTTTGAATGGGAGATGTTCCTAGAGGTCGATACGGCCCCACATCTGTGTCATCAAAAACAATTTTTTTGATTAGTTCTTGGATAAACATAAAAACATTTCATATGATAAAATTTGCAAAAACATTTAAAAAGAACAAAATGTGTACTTCTTACCTAAGTCACCCCACTGAGCATCCTCAGGCAGGACCAAATTTGGATCCCCTCAGAAATCCAAACCAGCATATCCGTAGTCGTCGATCATCAACATCTCGGGCCTCACCCAGTCAAAAAATGAATCATTATAATTGATTATAGGCCCTGCTGCGTGTCGAGCCATGAGGTTACACCACCTCAGCATCCTCAGATCCTGTGGGGCCGGTAAACCCCAATAAACCTGTAGTTGCAGCAGTGGGACCCTCTCGAGGAAGAATGACACCAAAAGTGACCCATACCCAAACTGCTTCAAGTGACCCCTTCTGCACTTTGTCAATTGTCTCTTCATACTGCGGAGAACTACATCTGACCAGTTGAAAACCTGAGGCTCTGTGCACTCTATGGCGTATTGGAAATAGCTCTGGAGATCCATGTGTGGGGCCGTGCTCCCAGCCATGTGTGCAATAGTAAACAAGATGGTCCGTAGGGTTAGATCTTGGACCCCCAAAATGGAAACCTTACCCTTGCTTCTCTCTGCCTCGGGAACATAGTATTGGTGAACATACTCGCTCATAGGGAGTTCGCCACCTCTGCCTCCGGTCAAAGTAACATGGTATCCACGCCGTGACAACCCCGTTAGAAAATAGCTATCCTCGATATCTAGTGTTAGCGTATGGACTCCCACATGAAATAAATGTTGATCCATGTCCCACATGTGGACCAGGTATTCTAACAACCCGAGTTGGGCTCTCAAAATCGGGATCCTGAAAATTTTTAAGAGTCTACATTCCCGGAGGGCAACGACTATACCCGGGTCATTCCTGGTGATGGCATAATCCTCCTCATGTTCTCTTTCCCTCCATTCCAACATCATGATGGTCAAACACCTGCAAAAGACCCATGAGAAAGGAGTAAACAACTTGTTTTAAACTCTTGCATAAATTTTATTGAGCAAAACCTCACTTTAAAATCCATTTTTTGGCCCCCGCAGGTGAACCTTTTGCACAGTGCGAGATTCTCGCAGGTGCCTTGAAGCCCACCTACGAGAATCTTAGATTCTCCCAGGTCCCGCATGGCTCACCTGCGAGAATGCTTGAGCACATGTTCCGACCCTAAAATGGACTCAAAACTCTAAAAATTGCCCATAAAAACAAAAAATAAACCATGGAAAAGTTGGAGAATCAAGAGATTACCTTGTTGGCTGAAACCGTTCGCCGAATGATCGCTTGTGCCTCCTGCAATCGAGCAAAGAAATTTGGGGTAAAATGAGGTATGTTGGACAAGTTTTTGGCAAAGTAGCAATGAAATGGTAAAAAGTCCCTTTCACCCATATTTATTCACTTTTTACTATTTTTTATTGATTTTTTATATTATTTTTATTGCTTTGTTTATAAAACCTAATACCCTAATAGCCTTGTGAGAGTGGTTTTTCGTAGATATAGCAACTTCGAAGTGTAAACGAGGGGGTACGTGTGTTTTTTCTTTTTGTCACATGTACAACTACTTTTTTAGGGTTTTTTAGAAAAAAACCTCGAGCTCAGTCTTCGTTCGTTCTCGCGCTTGAAAATATATGAGAATGTAACCGAGCATACTTTTTCTCATTTTTTTGCATGTGTCATGGTAACATGAAAATGACGAACGTAAAGGAGTATCCTTTAAGATATTTTCATGCTCCATAAAAACGAAAAGATTCTCGAGCGATCTTGTTCTTTTCATGCTCGTTAAAGTGTTTGAAGAAAACGTTCGACGGGCGATAGTTTATCACTTTTTTGGTCTCGTCGAACTGTTTTACGAAAAAGGAGCTGGGAGAGTTCTCTTTAAGTGTTTTTCAGACTCTCAAAACATGAAAAACCCCCGAGTTTTCTATCCTTGGACTCGTTAAACAAACATCGAAAGACTCGCAATTGGACCGAACCACTCCTTCCTAGGGTTTGTTAAATATACTCTGAGGGACTCATCCGAAGGATGAGATTACATCAACAAGCATATGTTATCCTCCTCAAGCTTGTGTAAAAATAAAGAGGTACTCGCCAGAAATGGTGGGGGAAATTTTGGGAAAGGGATATGTTTTCGTATTCGTATTAATGACAGTAAGCGTCACTCTTAAACATGACACCCCCTATTTTTCATTTGAATCCGAGTTGGGAAATCCATTTGTCTCTCGTTCAACTTTCTACAAGGTCATATCTTCGGTCTTCCTTGAGTTAGTGCTGCCAAGTCCTTGGTTGTGTTGTTCATATGTTCAAGAGAAGTTCAAATGAGCCCTCTATTGTGTCGGCCATATGTAGTTGTTCATTCTTACTATGTCGGCCTTCCCTGTGTTCGTTTCAACCCGTATTCATACTTTGTTTCACCCTCAAAATCTGTTACTTATTTTGTGTCATTGATGGAGGATACATCAAGGCCCTCTTGTGATGAGTCTTGTTCCATCGACTCCAACTCATTATTTGGAAATGAGACTTCAAATTCAAAATCATTTAGTACCTTGGAACCTACATGCCTTAATGGCAGGTCTCTTTGCTTTCAACAAGGGTTTCACATCATTGATCCTTGATCGAGAGATTCCACCGAGTGCTTGACTTCAGCTCATTCATTCACATTCGTTCGGATTGTACTTCAATACCTTGGGAGTCATTGACATCAATAGTGATTGTCCTTGCACTTGTTAATGATTTTCATCAATGACTGGTAATCAAGTGGTTTCTACCATGTTCAACTTCAACACATGTAATCGCATGTCTAGATTCGTACTTTCAGGTGACGGGATTGAAGACCCTGGGTCTCATCTTTTTGATCCAGGATACGATCGAGTATGTATGATTTGTATGGGCACATAGATCCACTTTGTATGTCACATGGCTATGTCTTAATTCAAGTCTTCTCACATAGATCCATAGTGTATTCCTAGTGGCTATGTAGCGTTTTGACAACATGGATCCACGGTGTATGATTGGTGGTCATGACCTACGTTTATGATTCCATTCATTTGTGATCTGAGCATGGGAATGCCTACCTCAGAATTGGTATTATATTCTACAGATGCTTGGTTGTTTACAGGTTTCCGATTAGGTGCACTCCTTGTTTCTGACACACACATGCATTTTACAAAGTATTTCGACTGTCACAAGTTTGAGCCTCATACTTTGGGGGGCATTCTGTTACACATTATTTTGGTCACTCTGGTGATGTCTCTATAAGTGATGTATTCAAGATCCCACAAGGACTTTTTGCCTGAGAAAAGTGACTGTTGTCTTCTTCCAAAAAACACATTTTTAAGATGAGTTCATAGGTTGCCTACGTTATAGGGTGAAAAAATCCTTCATTCTCCCAGGCAACCCAAACTTAGGGTGCAAACTGTTCGCAATCAGCTCTATAGGTAGGATGCAAACCTGTTTCAAAGCTTGGAAAAGAGAAGAGGTCACGAAGGTTCTAGAAGGGAATCTTCTAGAAAATGAGTTGGCATTCGCATGGTTGGTATCCTACTGACTTCTCAGATTTAGTGGGATCATCCTCATCCATTTAACCATCTCTCCTTCTCCTATATATTGAAAGGTTTCTCATGGAAAAGGCTAAGCAAGATTGAATGAAGAATTGGTGAAAGAATTGTGTGAAGAAATCTGCTGGGATAGAAGCTAGAAGACTCTATTTGGTCTATCAAGTGGTATTGGACCTTCTTCATGCAAATGTAGAGAAAGTGTGTGTGTTGGAACCAAGGGTCACTAAAAGGAATATTGTGACATCAAGGTGAACTGGTTGTATCTTCTACTTTCATTTAATATAATACAGCGATATGTCCCTTTCCCATAAAATCACTCTTATTTTATTGCATAACTCCTTGATCATATGCATAGGTTGACATTGAATATACTTTGCTATCTTCACTTGGGTTGGTTTTTGTAGTCTTGGACCTCATTTCACAAGAGCACTGGAGCGAAGCGGGAACAACAGAGACCTGAGGAAGCGATATAAAGGTATGTCACTCATTCCTTCTTGGTAGTAGATTCAGTGACTGCAACTTAGAGAAAGAGTCATGTCCTGTCTTGTTTGTTCTAGATCCAAGTGGATCTAGGGAGATCTGTTAGTGTCCGCACCTACCGATTTATCCGATAATATAGATTACCTTGCGACACTGTTTTGGTGGAACAATAGTCAGAACTACCTCTGGTATCCTGTAGAGCTGACCCCCTAGAGTAATAATGACACTACGCTGTTGAGACTCATAAACAACATTATGTTTTCATATATATGTTTAGCCCAAAAAAACATCACATACATCAAGAGGGGAAACATCACATACTATCTCATCCTTGAAGGGTTGGATGCCATAGGACATGCAACACTGTTGGCTGACACAAAGATCTTGTCCCTAGTGAATCCACTCGATGTTGTATGGCTACGGGTGGTGTTGTTGACAACCCCAACTATTTGACGACCTCAGTTGAGATGAGGTTCTTCTGGCTGCCGATATCAACAATGAAATGTATCAGGGCCCTCTTCACCCACATCTGTGAATGGAAGAGGTGCTCCCCCTCTTCAGGATCTACTGGTTCTTCTGGTTGAATTGTTGCAGTCACAACAATAATAGTAGGGTCTCCATCGATGATCTATCTGTTTTCAATATTTTATGGATCAGATTCTAAATTAGGTTTTAGCTCCTTGTCTTTGACCTCGACCAAAAATTATTGTTTTGAGCTACATTCATCGGTCTTGTGCCAGGGGATTTTGTGGAAGTCGCACCACTTCCTAGTGTTATTCTTCATCTTTCCTTTACCCTTATTTTCCTATGTCTTGGACTGGTTTTCGGGAGACTGTTGGTTAGGGCTGTCTTTACCATGCTTTGGTTGTTGTGGATGTGTAGACCCAAACTCCCATTTGTCCCAATGCTTAAATTTCTGCTCGATTTTGACAACATATCAATAGGAATCTCCCAATGATGAGATGTTTAGTAAATCCATTTTGGTTTGGATGTACCTATGCAGTGTCCCATGGTATTTCAGAACTAGATGTTTCTTGGAGTCTTTGATACCCAACTTGGTGTGCAAGGTATGGAAAGTATTTATGAACTCCAACATTGTTTGGCTCTTCTCTTGCTGTAATGTGGTCCATCTCATGTATTGGTATTCATGGTTATCAATAGTGTAGTATTGTTCCTTGACCACATCCACAAAAAAATCCCAAGTGGGCTCGACCCCATATATTCTAGATTCCTTTGTGGAAATTTTCTCCCAGTAAGTTTCCCACCAATGTTTTACATGGGGGAGAGCCTTGAGGAGTGCAAAGGTGATGTTTTCCCTGTCGGAAAAATTGTGAACAGAGAAATAGCCTTCTAGCAAATTCAACCATTTTTCTAAGTCATTCGCATCTATCCGACCTTCAAACACGGGAATATCAAAACTAACTTGTACCTTGAAGGGAGAGGTTCCTCCAAAGTGGTTTCTTGATGAAGATGTGCCTATTTTTATCGGCAGACATTGAAGGATGTGGGAAAAATTCTCCATCATTTCGTCCCTTTGCAGCACGAGAGATTTCTCAAGCAATAGGTTAATAGAATATTTTGCTCCACTGTTTTTCTTTTATTTTGCCATAGAGGGTTTCTTGGGCATGCGAGAGTGATTTTCCTCAAGAGATACAAGATTGAGACCCAAATTTCTATACTCGGACCTCGCCAGGGACATGCACTGAAAAACGATCAAGAGTAGCCTACTCTGATACCAATGATCCAGATTATTTTTGGAACGAAATGAAAGAAAAGATATTACAATGAAATGCACATAAAAAATTTCAGAAACAGAGAAATACAACAATACATGATTTCTATTAATGAAAGAAATGTACAGAGATTGTAAAAAAACAGAGTGCAAGACTCGCTAGAATGGTGGCAGCTTTATCTCCGAGAAGAGATGTGACGACTATGCTCATTCACAAGAAGATGATTGAAATGAGGCTATGAAGGCATTTTTATGATAAAAATGAATGCCAAAATCCTAGACATCCAAAAACCTAACC
>CBVK0100604474.1:0-24952 GCA_900067695.1 Picea abies | reverse complement strand
CTCTTCCGATCTCACGACCCATATTGGCCAAGAACTAGTGAAAATTTGGGAAAATTCATTTTAACGTACTTCAATCTATGACGAATTTGGGGAAAAATGGTGGAAAAATCAAAGTGAGATCTCCAAATTCATGGGAGAATTCGAGTTTCGAATTCCCTGGAACTGTATGAGAGGTTTTCATGGCCTTAATCAGCCATATTGTAGAGATAGATTCGACCTCCAAGGTCAAAATTCAAATTCTAACGACCATTGTACAATTCGGGTAGAGTTGATGAATCGATGGTCGAGATTGCATTCGATCTCAATATCAATAGCCTAGATTCATTTTAATATATTTAAAAACTTGAAATCTTTTCAAAGTTTGGAAAAGTTACTAGATCGATGACCAAGATTGATTTTTGGCAGTTAGGAAGATGAGATAGATCGGAAATCTATATTCATTTACGTCGTTGGGAGGTTGGAAAATAATTGATGGATGAGATCATTTTGAGTTGGAGATTGATGATCTAAATTCATCGAGGAATTTGGCCAAAATTTATAAGTGTCAAAATTCACCAAAAAAATTCTTCAATGGCCTATGGTTGGGGATTGGTAGAATTCGGTGAATGTTTCATACATCCAAAGGGGATTTCCGACCATCGATGATCGAAGATCCACATAATTTGGAGATATTTTTCATTTGAACGAGAGATATATTTGATAGTTGATGATCAGGCATCGACAGATTTAATGTGTTTTAAATTGGAACAAGATAAATCTTCGATTTTCGATGGTCGATGATTAGGCATTGACAAATTTAGTGGAGTGTTTTAAGTCTTTCAAGAGAAGTTGTCGACTATCAATGAAGGAAAAGAGGATAATGACATGCCATGCCACATCAACATCCATGTGTCATGCCAGATCATCTAATTTGATGCCTCAGGATGATGTGTCATGCCATGTCAACATCTATGTGTCATGCCACGTTACGATAGTTTCCATATTGGACAAGAGATGGTCAATTATATATGGTTTGGGTTCTACAAAATTGTAACTAAATTGGTCATCAAAATAATTCATCGATGGACAATCAACAACAGTCGGGGATCGACAAGATACGTGGGTGAATTTTGGGTTATGAAGAGAAACCGTCAATGGTCGATCACTGATGATTATGCATCAGGGAGATCGGTGGGAAAGTTTTGTTTATAATATGAAGTTTCCAATGGTCATTCATTGATGGAGAGCGAATCAACGGTCCATATTTATTTTTATTTGATATCAATGACTCAGATTAAAGGACTATTAAAAACACTAAAAATAGTAAAATTTCTATGAATTATTTAGGCTTTTGAAGGTCATGAAATTACAAGGTGACTTAGAGGCCCTAAACGATGTTTTTAGGCAATCAAAACCCATGAGAATAGAGTACATGAAGGTACAATCTATCTCTACAACATAAATAAAAGAAATGAAAGAGAGTTATCCAATGAGATACTCCATGCAAAAAAGATAGCTTGTATGAGAAAGTTACAACTAAAACAGTTAAGGTAAAATTTCATCCCAAGTTTACTTCCAGAGCACATAACTCCTTCCTCATAATTTTTTTTGAGGCACAAAATCAGTCTACGAAAATCTTATGAACCATAGAATATACCCATGGAGACATATTTGGGATCTAGGTATGTAAAAATGTGCATAAAGGGAAATATTACACTTGTATCGTACACGGATAAATGGGAAAAAAATGTCAAAATGTCTCCAGACCAAAACTTTCAACTCAAAATTAAGAAAATGAGTAGGCATTGGAAAGGTATTGAGGAGGAGAAAATATATTTCTACCCATAAATTTGAACTTAGTGTTAAAAGTGTCTTAGAAATTAATAAAGTAATTCTGTAGCAGTAAGAAAGTGGAAATTGCAACATGTGAATGTTCTAACTTTTCAATCAAAACTCAAAATAAGGCATGATTATAGTCGTTGGAGAGATGTTTAGGAGAAGAATCTATTTAAGGAATCATGTTTTGGAATAATTCATTTATATTGTGCATAATTTTAAATGAATAATGACTTGTAATCTAATTCGTGAATATTTTTCAATATGTTTAATTCTAACAAACAATTATTGCATAATTAAAGATATAGGAAAGGATACCTTACTTCCTATATGAGAAATAGAGATATGGATGATGAACAAGGGTCTTACAATGATGAGTAATAAATCAGAAATGTTCATGTCTGCATGAGTAGTGCTGAGATTGAGTCTAATGGAAGAAGTGATGGGAAAGATCATGTAACTATGAGAAGCTTGCAAAGAGAAGTGCAGAGTTATAGATCCAATAATGAAAGGATCATGAAATATCAGGAGGAGATACCGCAAATCATGAATATATTACATAATAAATTCAACAATATCCAAGCACAAAGCAAGAAGCTACTGCTAGAAAAGTAGAAACATATAAATCTCATGATAGAAGAGATGATCATGGAGGATCTAGACAGTCTTGGAGTATTAGCAAAGATCAACATCATCATTCCACTGGGCACTTGATCAGAAGATAATATGCATGTTAAAGGTCATAAAGCATGGTTGTTAGGGATGAAAAAACATTTCTAGTTACATAATTGCTCATCAAATGTAAAATCCAAAATTATATCCTACCATATTCAAGGAAATGAAGCTATGTGGTGGGATCGGTTGAAGTAGGTTAAACACCTTGATGAGAAGATAATTTATTGGAAGAAGTTGAAGAAATATTTTCATCAACAATGTTTGTCAGAGAAATAATATGAAAAGAATATTCAAGAGTTATTTGAGCTCAAACTTGGGAACATGACCATCAATGAATATGAGAAACATTTCTTGGAACTTGTCAGGTATGTGAGCTTCATCAGGGATGAGAAGGTCAAAATTCAAAGGTTCTTGAGTGGAATTCCATTCTTTTACAAGGATAAAATTTAGTTTTATGAGCCCAAGAATTTATAATAATCCATGCCGACTCCTATAAAATATTACATAATATTAATACTAAATTGGTACAACCCATTGGAAAATAAAAAATCAATTAACAAAAACAATCCGCTTTCGATTTGATCGAATGTATGCAATCTTACATAATATTAATACTAAATTGATACAACCATTTGGAAAATAAAAAATCAATTAACAAAAACAATCCACCACCGATTTAATTGAATGTATACAATCTTACATAATATTAATACCAAATTGATACAACCTATTGGAAAATAAAAAATCAATTAACAAAAACAATTTGCCACTGATTTAATCTAATGAAGAGGTTGCTTCTGTTATCTCCAAAAATGAGACTCTATCTCCTGCCCAATCAATTCCATAGGATCAACAACGAGCCTTTGGTGGATATCCAAAACGCTGATTCAAATTCATTTAATGCCAATGCCATTGAGTCTCTATGGAAATGTGTTTGTAATCCTCGAACATAGAGATTCTTCAAAGTTCCCACAATTATCTCAATAAGAGTTGTAGTTGCTAGGGCGATTTTTTTTGTCGAGATAAAAAATAATGACAAGGTCGTTCTGGTGGGAAAGTGAGGTATCAGAAACACCATGGTGGTTGAGGTATACAATTATGAAAAAATATTGGAGAATAATTGGCAATCTGCCTACAAGTTCTTTGGAAGAAAGAAACGAGAAAATCATTATCTGCAATGTCGGCTTCGTCTTTTGCATGAAGGCTTTGGGAAAGGGTATCATCACTTATAACACCGAAAAATATCATCGACATAAATGATTTCAACCAGTTTCTTGGTTGATCTATGTGGACTCCTATAAAATTTGTTTTTAAAAGAAAGGCATAATATTAATACTAAATTGATACGGGCCATTGGAAAATCAAAAATCAATTAACTAAAACAATCTGCTGTCGATTTAATCGAATGAAGAGGTTGTTTTGATCATCGCCAATTTAATCGAATGAATATGTTTTTTTTATCATCTCTAAAAAATGATCAAAACAACCTCTTTATTCGATTAAATCCAAAAAATTGGTGGTGCAATTTCCCCTTCACCTTTTTGGAATGTTTTTGCAGCAAGGGTGGGAAAATCCACAAACTTTGTGGTTTTGACAAAGCTACAGAAAAAAGAGGGATAGGAAAATAAAACAATATAAGGTCAAAATAATAAAATATATTATTTGACCAAATCACTTTTAACCGTTATTTGATTCTTTTATTTTTTTTGAATAAAATAAAGAGGAAAAAGTCATAAAAATGATGTATAACTTTAATTAAGTGAAAATAATTTTAGAAAAAGTGGTTTCCTAATTTATTTTAGTGAAATGGGGTGTAAAAGGGGATTTTTGCATGAGATGCATATACTATAGATGGTGTATTTTAGTGATCCTAGAAATTTGGGCTAGGTGAAAAATTTTCGGGTGATAACAGATGCCCCCTAATGTAAGAGGTTAAGATCACGTTGTATGACTGAAATATATTTTATTTTTATTTCACTGGGAAATGGGCTAGCCAATGATGGTGAAACAAGGGGATGGGAAAGAAGAGACTAACTATTGAAAAGGCCACATAAAATCAATTTTCAACAAAAGGGTCACCATGTAGTGAGGTACATCATCTCAATGAGATGAAGTAGGCATACCCATACTCATTGAGGTAACTCATGATAGCAATAATGAGACACTCAAGAAGTCTCAAATACCACATGGTGTTGGAAAATCATGGCCATACTATATAATTAGTTTGTTACATACATATAACTTGATGGGAATATTTGAAGTACATCCCAGTTGTGGCTGATATAAAGACATAAGAACTGATGCCCCCATGTTGAAGGAAGGGGGTGGAAGAAACCTGATAATCCATGTTAAACAAGAATGGTGCTCCAAAAATATATCATGATCCCACTGAAGGAAATCTCAACCTGAGGGATTTGAGAATGAATGGAGGAAGAAAATAAAATATGATGAATTGCATCTGATGATGGATCATACATGCATGTATGAATATCAATGATGTGATGAGGAGCTGAAGTCAATCACATGAGATCCTACCAAGTCTAAGAGAGATGATGATTCTCTCATCTTGGTCCAAGATATCCCATCAAGAGAGTGGATATGTACCAAGGTACATACGACTAACCCTTAAAATAAAGGTGTTGATTTAAATAGGGGAAATTCCACCAGTGCCCAATGGTGAAGGAGTGTTTGTAGGCCTGATATCCAAAGAAAAAAATCTAAAGTCATAGCTCTAAAAGTAATTGTTGAAGTTGGAACATGTGGGGGACTACCTTATGGGAAACCCCCTCCCGAGGTTTGAAACATCTCACACATGTCCAGTATGATGGCATAAGTAACTAGAGAACTTAATTATCAAGTATATGAGTCTCAAACATGAAATGTGTAGTTGAATTTGAGAATGTAAAAAGTAACCAAGGAACCAATGGAGATGATGAATCCAAAGGAAATAATCCTCTAATCTAGACCCCTATAATACCAGTGTTGAATTTGATAGGGGAAGGCTCGCTAGAACCAAGGAAAATGAAACTCCTAGGGACTAGTAGTATGAGGTGACAATCATAATGGGATGAACAGGTACTGACACCAGGGATAGATGGAAGGAAAAGAGAGAAGGAATCATGAGTTCTCTTTTTCAGGTCATAAATGTAGGGATGACCTGGTAGAAACTAAAGAGATTCGAGAGAGAATGGTTAATGACTAGGAGTAATGTTGGTAAAGGAAATTAGAGGGACAAGTGAAGATCAATAGCTGGGAAATATATGATGGGTACAACACATGGAGGTGATGACAAAATATAACATGAGATGATGTGAAACAAAAGAGACTCCATGGGACACAACTATGACTCATCTATGATGTTGTGAACAAGGGAAACATAGGTGTAATGTACCTAGTCTCCCATTGAGTCCCATTACCACCTTACACATACTCTAATACCAATATGTAATGTACTCAACATACTACTGAGTCGCTACTACTTCAAAGATTAATTGAAAAAATTCTACTTTAAACACAATGCATGCAGTTTCACTTGAAGTAACGCACTCAACCCAAGATAGAGTCGTGCTACACAACTTGTAAAAGTGGAAGCCACAATCTCTTTTCTAAAAAACCTTAAGAAACATAAATAATTCAAAATTGTGCTCACCAATTGTGTGGACTAACATTTAGATCACAAAACACAACCGTGCTCACAACCATCTAGGCGTCATGTGCCAACTCGTGTTTCACTGTGTGCAAAATATAGTTATATTTCCATACACATAAATCCCCAGCCTCTTGATACAAAAAGGCTAAAATATTGTGCACTTGATCACTCAATCCTTTCCTTGACAAATCATAACCGAAATCACTAGGTTAACATAATAGGAAAGAATAACCACATTTTTCATATCCATGCACAAGTACAAATATAGAATATAAGCACCAAACTTATATGAACATGAAACAATTAACAAAATAAAAGGAAATACTGTTAAATTTGCTAGCATTGACAGTCATTCTCCAATGAGAGGCCATATGGGCCACCCTGAGGCTAGCTAGGGAGATTTGGAGAATCAACTAGTCTTGTGAGGTATTGACAAAAGCCAGGGGGGACGTACAACCTCTATGAGTCAAACCAAAATTCAGGATGAACAAGATGCTATGTGAGACTAATGCAAAAGTCAGGGGGAATGTAAAAACCTTTTGTGAGCATAGATAGTCTAGTGCAAAACTCAGGGGGAACGTACAACCTCTGTGAGCATAGATAGACTAGTGAAAAATTAGGGGGAACGTACAACCTCTGTGAGCCTAGTCAAACCTTATGAGCCATGAGAAAAATTCAAGGAGTATAGAAAAAGTTAGGTTGAATATAAAATTCCTATGAGCTAGAAACAAACGATATTCCTAATATTGCAAATGATATAAATGTATTGATCTAGTGCATTAGCACATGTAACATTATCCACCATGAAGAGAATTTTGAATTTCCTTGTAAAGAGTCGAGTTGTAACTAAAGTCTTAAGTCTATTTCTATTTTAGAACTAAAGTGTAATGTTGAGTTGCAACTGAAGTCTTAAGTCTAGTTCTATTTTAGAACTAAAGTGTAATGTTGAGTTGCAATTGAAGTATTAACTCTAGTTCTATTTTAGAACTAAAGTGTAATGTTGAGTTGCAACTAAAGTCTTAAGTCTAGTTCTATTTTACAACTAAAGTGTAATGTTGAGTTGCAACTGAAGTCTTAAGTCTAGTTCTATTTTCGAACTAAAGCATACTAGTCTCAAGTCTAGTTCTATTTTCGAACTAAATTGTAATGCTGAGTTGTAACCAGTCTCAAATCTAGTTCTAAGTTCGAACTAAGGTATGAAGTTGAGTTATGATTAAATCATGCAAACAGGTTACTATTTCGAGTCTCTCCTCTTCTCCTCTTTAGCCTATATAAGAAGAGGTCGACCCCTCTCTTCAACACAGTTTTGAGATGCAGGTTAAGGGTTAAGCAATAGAGGCACACATCAATGATAAAGTGGTAGCATACCAAAGAAACATATTAGTGTTGTATATCAACAATAGAGGCAACATATCAGAGGTTTATTTCAACAAGGTCTCTTAGGTCTTTGTCAGGTCAGAGTCATCTTGGCAAGCTATTTAAGAGCAGAAAAATCATGGTAGATATTTGTAAGTGATCACACATTATTAATGCAATAAAGGAATGTCGTTTGTTGGGGGTTTTATCCCTGTACAAGGTTTCCCCAGGGTATATGTGTTGTTGATGTGCATGGTTACTTATCTACATAGTTATTTCTATTTGGTTATGTTTTGGTATTTTTGAAGTGTATTAAGATGGAATCAAAGTGTTGAAGAAAATAAAAGAATTAATCCACATAAGAAATCAAGCTCAAAATTTAACAAATACTTATTTGAAACACATAAAAGAATTTAACCCATGTCAAACATAGACGAAATGAACACAGTAACCAATACAAATACATAAGAAACACGTATCTTATATGAAAATCTCCAAGTGTGGCCTTGACTTAGACATTCCTCCCAGCCATAAATGGTGTTTCATATAATTGTTCAGCAATAGGTCACCCCCAAGTTGGGGGAACAACTCCACCAGGGAAAAAGGGTTCCTAACCACAAGTTATATCTTGAAAATAAAAAAACATTCTGAGTCCTAAGTTCCCATTATTGCAACTAGCCCACAGTCCCTCATTCCCCATGCACCTATCACACCCAAGGAATTTTTCCCCTTCTCTTCTCACTAGTCCCTTGGCTGCCTCACTTCCCTTCCAAGGGTCACCAACAATAGGTTGGACATGAATTCTCTGAGCCCTACAACTAATGCCTAGTGCATTGGGGAACAATTCACATCAAAACTATCGTCTAGAGAGTGTTCCTACGGGTCTAAAAACCAATCCACAACAACCAATATCTCTCCCATATATAATGCTCATCGTACATCAACCCAACTCTTAAATAGTATCCATGAATACATCCCCCTCAATTCCCTACTAGCTTCTCTGGGAAGACATGGTAATATTTGATTTTTCCATATAGTCTGACCCCCTTCTCCCACAAGATCTTGCAACATCAATAATATTACCATCCTCTCCCAAAATACATCAATAATAATACCTACCTCTCCCAAAATACACTAATTCCAGCTATATATATTGCATTCCTTCTTCTTGACACTTGTCACATCCAAAAGTAGCTTTAAGCCACTTGGTGACCTGTTCTCAATCCCCGAGAACTTAGGATAAAATAATATACCTGACATTACACTTTTCCCATAAATATTATTAAAATATTCCCCATGAATTATGACTCACCCTCTTTTTCCCTTTTTCCGATGGAGTAGGACCCCATCTCTTTTTGTCTGAGTCAATCAGTGCATAATGATGCAATATTATATTAATATTCATGATTATATTTACATGGATATGGGCATTAGCATATCTGCATCTAGGATAACCAACCTCATAATCACAAAGGTTCTCCGACCTAAAAACATAAACATTCATTCCCGCACAGTAACCCAAGTGCGCGCAACATAATGTATTGTGTGCACTTATCCAGGTGCACACAACACATATATTGTGTGCACCTTGTCCTTGTTAACTCTTTTTTTCACACTACCTTGATGCACACAACACCAAAATCAGGTTTCCCTACTCACCATCCTAAATGTTCATTACATTTACACTTGATAACAATTTGGTTCGTGAGCCTATATGTACAATTACAAAGGGTTCTGGATTAGGGACACTACAATCCATTCCTCCTTATTTATGCATTGTCCTAAGTGAATTGTACATACATGTATATAAAAAATTTCAAACATCATAAAAAATATGATGATACTATTCTCGCATAACATCCTCATACTCCTAGGTTGGATCCTCAGTATCGTACCATCTCCATGACTTGATTCCAGAGATGCTTTATTTTTCGATCCAATATGCAAACCGATCGCACTTGAAATCTTCCTTCTGGATGCACTTGAATCACATTCCAATCAATGACATGATTTGCATCAGGTACATACTTCTTAAACAATGACACATGGAAAACATTATGAATGCATAAGGATGCAGGCAATGCAATCATATAAGTGACATGACCAATTATGAATATATTATGCAGGTAGTGCAAGCATATATTATGAATGCATATAAGGATGCAGGCAATGTAGGAAGCAAAACCTTCAGGATGAGTCAAGCAAAGGCCAAGTGAATCATCTTTGACTCAGTCAAAGACAATATAATGCCTACAATTGCTTTGGTAATGAATGCCAAGGAATGTATGGATACCTTGGTGAATCTGTAAAAGGTGAATCAATGGCATCTTTCTGTTCCAAGATAGCCCAGATCAGAGATCAGCTTTTGGTCATAGGGGTGATAGTGGACTATGATGATTTAGTGCAGGCCATTTTTTATGGTCTTCCTTCTTCATGGGAGACTTTCTTATTCAATGTAAGTGGGAGAGAGATTAAAACCACTTTTGAGAGGTTATGGCATGATTTCCTCTAGGAGGAGAGTCGCACAACTACCAGGAGAGAGCCAACGAAACAAGAGCACTCAACTTTAGCATCAATATTCAAGGGAAAGATGAAAAGCACTTTCCATTAAGGCTCTCAGAGGAAGCCAAACACCAAAGGTACATTCAAAGGAAATAATATTGATACATCTAAGATTAAATGATTTAGTTGTAATAATTTGGGTCATTTTTCTAAATATTGTTGGTTTAGAAATAAACATCCAAGGAAAGAGAAACATCATGCCTCAACTGTTGAGGATGATGAATCCAAAAGAAATAAGAAAAGTCCCTCTAATGAGAAAGAAAATAGAAAAGAATATTACTTGGTTTTTGCCTTATCCAGTTCAGTTTTCACAAGGTCGAAAACTTGGTTAGTAGACAATGGTGTATCAAAGCACATGATAGGGTACAAGGAGATCCTATCATATTTAGAGTCGAAATATTTTGCAGAGAAGGTTGAGCTTGGGGATGAAAAATGTTACAAGATAGAGGGAATATGCTCTATCTCCTTCAGATTGGAATCTGGGGCTAGACTTCATGTTTATGAAGTATTATATGTTCAAGGTCTTAAGAAGAATCTACTGTCAGTTGAAACCCTTGAGGACAAGGGACATTGGGTGATATTCAAGGACATGAAGGCACACTTATGGGCTAAAGGTAGCCACTTAAGTACAACAAAACCCATTGGAACTCATAGTGGAGGACTGTATGTCGTGTCAGGACAATCAATTTAGGAATTGGCTCATGATGCGACTAGCTCCAACAAGTTGTGGCACAGAAGACTTGGACATCTTCATTACAAATATCTTCCAGATCTACAAAACATGGTATGTGGCATGCCCTCTATTTCACTTAGTAAAAATGAAATTTGTAAGGGATGCATGCTAGGTAAAAATATAAATAAATAATTTCCTAATAGTGACAATAGATCTCAGGGCATCTTAGATCTGGTTCATTCCAATGTATGTGGTCCCATGTCATCTCCGTCACTCAGTGGTTGTTTGTTTTATGCCATTTTTATTGATGATTACTCAAGAAAATTTTGGATATATTTTCTTAAAGCCAAAAGTGACACATTAGATAAATTCAAAGAGTATAAAGCCTTTATTGAAAAGAAGACAGGGAAACAGATCAAAATGCTTAGAACAAACAATGGAGGAGAGTTTGAATCTCTTCAGTTTGAGTATTTCTGCAAGTCAATAGGAATCAAGAGACAATTGAACATGCAATATAACCCTCAACAAAATAGTGTTGTTGAGAGGAAAAACATAACTATTAGTGAGGCAATGAAAGCAATGATGTTTGACCAGGATCTGCCAAATTCTTTATGGGCAGAAGCTACCTCCACCGCCGTGTATATTTTGAGCATGTGTCCACATGATATCTTGAAGGAAAAGACTCCTGAGGAGGTCTTCTCAGGGATCAAACATGAAGTAGGGCATATAAGGATATTTGGGTGTCCTCTGTATATTCATGTCCCTAAGGAAAAGAGGACAAAGATGGAACCCTCAGGCAAAAAAGGGGTTTTAGTAGGGTACAATGAGAAATCCAAGGCTTACAGGATTTATGTACCAGGTCAGAGGAAAATAGAGGTAAGTAGACATGTGACTTTCCATCAGGAAGTCACATTTAAGAAATCCAGAGAGCTTCAACAGGAATCATAAGTAGTTCAGACAGCTTCACCCTCTTTTGAAAATGAAGAGTTAGATGATCAAAGGGAGGAACCTCGTGAAGGGATAAGTAATGATCCTCTAGAACCTGCTGAAGTGTTATAAATAAATCTTGAAGAACCTCCAACCAAAAGGAAGCCAGGATGGCTTAAAGAAATAGTGTAGGAAGCAGAAAGGGTAACCTCTCCCAAAGGAAATTTCAAGGAAAGGAAGAGGCCTCATAGGTTTGGAGGTTGTGTTGCACTGATGAGAAACATTAGTGATGTCAAACCTTATTCATTTGAAGAAGTAGATAAATTACAAGTATGGAAGGATTACATGCTTGAGGAATACAGGTCTATTATAAATAACAATGTTTGGGACATTGTGTTGAGGCCAAAAGACAAATCAATGGTTTCTTCCAAATGGATCTATAAGATCAAACATGTAACTGATGGAAGTGTGGAAAATTTCAAAGAAATATTTGTAGCCATAGGCCTCACTCAGAAAGAAGGAATCAACTATGAAGATACATTTTCCCCTATAGCCATCCTCCAGGTATACCTCCATTCGAACTATTATTACTTTAGCTCCCATTCTTGGTTGGAAGCTACATCGGATGGATGTAAAAACAACATCCTTGAATGGAAATATTGAACATGAGGTATTTGTGGAATAACCAGATGGTGTTGTACTGCATAACAAAGGCACTCTTGTATGCAAGCTAAGGAAGGCCTTGTATAGTCTTAAGCAGGCTCCCAAATCTTGGTATGATAGAATTGATGGCTTTCTTAAAAGTCCAAGATTTCAGAAAAGTGATGTTGATGCAAATATGTACTTCAAGGTAAGAGGTAACCAACCTGTTATACTAATCCTGTATGTTGATGATATATTTCTAATAAGAGATGAAGGGCTAATAGCCTGGTGTAAGAGGGATCTAACCTTAGAATTTGAGATGAAAGGCTTAGGCTTGATGCATTACTTCCTAGGATTGGAAATATGACAAAGACAAGGTGAGATATTTCTGGAACAAGGAAAATACACAGTGGATGTACTAAAGATATTTGGTATGATGGATTGAAAATACATGTCTACTCCGATGGTTACCAACCTGAGGAAGCTAGATGATTTTGATACAGGTTCAGATTTGGTGGATCCCACCATATATAGGCAATTGATTGGATCATTGATGTACATGATCCACACTAGGCTAGATATATGCTATGGAATGATTGTAATGAGTCAGTTCATGACTGAACCAAGACAAAGACACTGGGTGGAAAAAAATCACAACTTGAGATATCTTAGAGGGACCATTAATGATGTTCTGAGATATACATCCAATGGTGGTTTATTTCTACATGGGTATGCAGATGCTGACTGGGCAGGAAGCCCAGTGGATAGGAATATTACTTCTAGATACTTCTTTAGTTTAGGATCCACTATGATGTCTTGTTCAAGCCAGAAGTAGGGATCCATTGCATAGAGTACAATAGAGGCTAAGTACATTTCAGGGAGTGATGCTAGCAAGGAAGCAATATTGATAAGAAAATTGGTTTCTGGTTTTTTTGGTGACAAGATTGAGACAACGATGGTTCACTGTGATAATCAAAGTTGCATAAAATTGTCAGAGAACCCAGTATTTCACGACAGGTCAAAACATATTGACATGATGTACCACTAAATCCGAGACTTGGTCCAGAGAAAAACTGTAAAATTACAGTACATAGCCACGAGAAAGCAGGTAGTTGATATCCTAACCAAGCCTCTGACCTCGATATAGTTTGTGTAGTTGAGAGGAAATTTTGGTCTGTTTGAGAATGAATCCCTCATCGGGAGGGAGTGTTAAATTTGGTAGCATCGACAGTCATTCTCCAATGAGAGGCCATATGGTCCACCTTGAGGCTAGCCAGGGATATTTGGAGAATCAACCAGCTTGTGAGGTATTGAAAAAAGGTAGGGGGAATGTACAACCTTTGTGAGTCAAACCAAAAGGCAGGACGAACGCGATGTTATGTGATTCTAATGCAAAATTTAGGGGGAACGTACAACCTCTATGAGCATGGATAGTCTAGTGAACAAGTCAGGGGGAACATACAACCTCTGTGAGCATAGATAGAATAGTGAAAAATTCAAGGGGAACATACAAGCTCTGTGAGCCTAGTCAAACATTGTGAGCCATGAGAAAAACTGAAGGAATATAGAAAAAGTTAGGTTGAATATAAAATTCCTATGAGCTAGAAACAAACGATATTCCTAATATTGCAAATGATATAAATTTATTGATCTAGTGCGTTGGCACGTGTAACATTATCCACCATGAAGAGCATTTCGAATTGCCTAGTAAAGAGTCTAGTTGTAACTGAATTCTTAAGTCTAGTTCTATTTTAGAACTGAAGTGTAATGTTGAGTTGTAATTGAAGTCTTAAGCCTAGTTCTATTTTAGAACTAAAGTGTAATGTTAAGTTGCAACTAAAGTCTTAAGTCTAGTTCTATTTTAGAACTAAAGTGTAATGTTGAATTGCAACTGAAATCTTAACTCTAGTTCTATTTTATAACTAAAGTGTAATGTTGAGTTGCAACTAAAGTCTTAAGTCTAGTTCTATTTTAGAACTAAAGTGTAATGCTGAGTTGCAACTAAATTCTTAAGTCTATTTCTATTTTTGAACTAAAGCATACCAATCTCAAGTCTAGTTCTATTTTCAAACTAAAGTGTAATGTTGAGTTGTAACCAGTCTCAATTATAGTTCTAAGTTCGAACTAAAGTATGAAGATGAGTTATGATTAACTCATGAAAACAGGTTACTATTTCGATTCTCTCCTCTTCTCCTCTTTATCTTATATAAGCAGAGGTCGACCCTTCTCTTCAACACAATTTTGAGATGTAGGTTAAGGGTGAAGCAATAGAGGCACACATCAGTCATAAAGTAGAAGCATACCAAAGTATCATATCAGTGTTGTATATCAACAATAGAGGCAACATATCAAAGGTGTATTTCAACAAGGTCTCTTAGGTTTTTGTCAGGTCAGAGTCATCTTGGAATCTCCACTATCTCCTCGCTTTGAAATTCCTCCCAGAAATAAATGATGTTTCACATAATCGTTCAGCAACAGGTCACCCCCGAGCTGGGGGAACAACTCCGCCAGGTAAAAAGGGTTCCTAACCACAATCTATGTCCTGAAAATAAAAAAAAATTCCCATTCCTAAGTTTCCACTGCTGCAACTAGCCCACAATCCCTCATTTCGCATGCACTTGTCACACCCAAGGAATTTTTCCCCTTCTCTTCTCACTAGTCCCTCAGTTACCCCACTTCCCTTCCAAGGGTTACCAATAATAGGCTAGAAATGAATTCTTTGAGCGCTACGACTAATGCCTAGTGCACCAGGGAACAATTCACATCAAAACTATCATCTAGAGATTATCCCCACGGGTCTAAAAATGAATCCACAACAACCAGTCTCTCTCCCAAAGATACTTCTCATGGTATGTCAACCCAACTCTTAAATAGTATCCCTGAATACATCCCCCACAACTCCCTACTAGCTTCTCTGGGAAGACAGGGTAATAATCGAGTTTTCCATATAGTCTGACCCCATTCTCCCACAAGATCTTGCAACATCAATAATAATACCATCCTCTCCCAAAATACATCAATAATAATATCACCCTCTCCCAAAATACACTAATTAAATATATATATATTGCATTCCTTTTGCTTGACACTTGTCACATCCAAAAGTAGCTTTAAGCCACTTGGAGATTTGTTCCCAACCTTGGATAACTTAGGATAAAATAATATACCCGACATTACAATTTTCCCAAAAATATTATTAAAATATTCCCCATGAATTATGACTCACCCCCTTTTTCCAGTGGAGTAGGCCCCCAATCTCTTTTTGTCTGAGTCAATCAGTGTGCAATGATGCAATATTGTATTAATATTCATGATTATATTTACATGGATATGCGCACTAGCCTATCTACATCTAGGCTCACCAGCCTCATAATCACAAAGGTTCTTTGACCTCAAAATATAAACATTCATTCCCGCACACTAACCCAAGTGCACACAACATAATGCATTATGTGCACTTATCTAGGTGCATGAAACACATATATTGTGTGCACCTTGTCTTTGTTAACACTTTTTTTCACACTACCCTGATGCGCACAACACCAAAATCAGGTGTCCCTACTCACCATCCTAAATGTTCATTACATTTACACTTGATACCAATTTGGCTCATGAGCCTATATGTAAAATTACAAAGGGTTCTGGATCAGGGACACTACAATCCCTTCCTACTTATTTATGCATTGTCCTCAGTGCATTATATATACATGTATATAAAAAATTCAAACATCATAAAAAATATGAGGATACTATGCTCGCATAGCATCCTCATACTCCTAGGTTGCATCCTCAAGACCGTACCAACTCCATGACTTGATTCCAGAGATGCTTTATTTTTCAATCCAATATGAAAACCGATCTCACTTGAAATCTTCCTTCTGGATGCACTTGACTCAGATTCCAATCAATGACATGATTAGCATCAGGTACATACTTCTTAAAAAATGACACATGGAAAAAATTATGAATGCATAAGGATGTAGGCAATGCAAGGATATAAGTGACATGACCAATCCTTTCAAGCATTTCAAATGCCCCACAATAGTGTGCTTCTAACTTAGAACACTTTCCCAACTTCAAAGAACCATGCATGACCTTCACTTTCATAAATATGTGATCACCAACTTGAAATTCTATGTGGGTTCTTCCTTACATGCACAAATTTCCTGCCTATCTTGGGAAGCCTTTAAATTCTACCTTATCTTTATCATGTGCTCCTCCATTTCCCAAAGTATATTTGGCCCAACTACAACGTGATATGATGGGTTGTCTTAACTTATAGGCATGTTGTACTTTCTACCATAAATTGCCTCAAATGGGCTCATCTTTAAAGATGTATGATACCCATTGTTGTACACGAACTATACCAAATGAAGGTAGTATTCCCATTTTGACGGCTTATCCATCACATACATCCTCAACATGTCTTCGATCACCTCATTTACTCTCTATGTCTGATTGTTGGATGTATGGGCTGACCCAGGTTCTACCTTAGTTCTCCAACAAAACCCTTTTCACCATCGACCCTTCTGGTAAACCAAAAGGCTACGCTGCACACATTGTATACAGTGCAGTCTCACTCGAGATGGTTTATGGGTGACTACATGATTCATATGTATAGAGTCATGGAAGGTATTGGAGTTGTTATTCTTAATATTGTTCTACTTAAACATGCATTCTATCATACCATTCATCAAATCTACTATTTCATTCATTCATAATATTATTTTTTCATACATATTCTAGTGTGCATTGTAATTAAAAACATTCGTTCATCTAACCATTTAACCATAATTCCATAAATAAAAAAATAATTTAGACACATTACGACACAAGGTTTTACTGTGGTTCACCCCCCTGGGGCTACGTCCACAAATATATTCTTCTTATTTCTTCTTTTTCATCAAAATAGTGTTGTGTGCATTACATCATAAGATATGTGAATATTTGTGACACTGAACAATGTCACACCAAGCTCCACAGCTTGTGACCTGAACCTCAGTTACATCTCAATATTGACTCCATCTAATATACACATCTCTCAATAGTACAAATCTCAGACTCAAAAGGGTTCTTAAAAAGTAATTTTTCTCTCTCAAAAAGGACACAAAAAATACGATGATAAGATACCTCAATCTACCTCATACATATTCTATTTATACTTCAAAAAGTGGGTAAAAAGCCTTACATTGACAAAAAAACGAACCCTAAGTGGTCTCCACTTTCCCACATTCCAACTTCCTTCCACGCGGTTGGTATTCATCATTGCTTTAACTTCTTTCTTTCTCAGTGCACTGCTTCCTTTGATCTTTATCGCGCCTTATATTTCTTCTTTTCTGGCGCACACTGCTTCATTTGGTCCTTTATTCCTCGCTTCCTGTTCTTACTCCAAAAATTTCTTGCTCCAACATGCCCCCAACACTAACCTGTGGCTCATCCCGAGCCACTCAGGCAGTGTACGCCTCCTGCACTGTCTTTTGCAATTTCTGGAACTTCCTATTTAGTTCATCACCTTTTTTCTACATCTACGCATTCTTCTTTGTGAGGGTTTCCATAGCCTGCGCTGTAACCTTATCTTTGAACACTTGTATTCTTTCTGAATGTGCATGTTCCATGATGAATTTCTATGTTTCCAACACTATTATCATTTTTTATGCTTGTTCTTGTAGGGGCTCTAGCTGAGCCTGTCATGCTTGTTTCTCCTCTTATGTGGCCTTTACCTCTTCCTACATGTTTTTCATCTCTTGCATGGCCCTTAGTATTAGGGATATGGACATTGTCTTCTACCTCTTATTTAGGTCCTAAAATGTAATGTTCATCTTTTCTTCTCTCTACTCTAGCTGCTAGAGCATCTCATCTTCTTCCAAGATGGTCCAAATGTATGCAGTCCTATCATACAATTCTACAACTTCTTTTACTCTTTGTGTTATGCTATCTATGTGAGAAGTATCCTATTTCTCTCACAGTTCCATAAATTTTAGGGGCTTTCTTGGAGTCAATTTTTCTATTAACTCTGTTATCTCCCACTTAAATCTCTCCATTCTTTGTGCAATCTTGTGTATCTTTTCTTCTACTATAACCTCTAGTTCCTACACGTAGTCTGGTATGTTGTTGTAAACTTCTGCAAGTTTCTTCTCTAGCTTATCTGCGTGTCTTTTATCCTCCTCCTTATCCAATGTTATTTTCTCACAAGTTACCTGCAATATCTCCTTAACCTCCCTATTGATCTCTAGGTTGGTGGCATCTACCCTATATCTAGACTAGACTTCCTGCATCACACTCGCATGTAACCCATATCACGCCTTTATGGGTATGTGTGACAGAAGTAGCTCTAGATGTTCTATGTCCTTCACTTGTTTCTACACTCTGTTCTCGACTACTTCCAACATTTCTTGTGTGACCTTAAACCTGTCACTACTCTTTACTACTTCTTGTACTATCTCTTCCTATTCTTTATGTATTGGTGCTTCCTATGCTTTTTCTATCTATTTCTTTGTAGGATGATGCATTTTACTTCTCTCCAGCATCTGTAGAATGTCATGCACTTCTACTATCTTCTCCATAATTTTCTCTCTTTGTGCTTTTGCTGCAAGTACTGCATTCTCCCCTATATCTTGGACTTTATCTATGACGAATTTTGCATTGTCTTCTATGATAATGAGTACTGGGGGATTCTTGTGGTACTTCATATTTCTCCCTCCTATGTTCCAGTCCTCTTCTTGGTTGGGCTTGATTTTTGCACCTCATCTTTCTTATTTTATGTTTCGTCATCCCATACCTCCTTTTTATGAGAGCTATCTCCCTTTACATTCTCTTCATCTCCTTTCACTTATGCCCTTGATAGAATGTCTTTCTTCCTTGTCTTGTTGACTGCTGCACTACTTTCTGAGGTTTGATTGCACTCTACAACCTTCCTTTTAATTTTTTCTAGACAGCTTGTCTTCCTTTATGGACTTGCTTCTTCTTATTCTTTAGGTTTTGTCCCTTTCCTCTGTGTTACTGGAACTTTCCATTGCACATGCAAGTCCTTCACTATCCATTCTACTTCCTCTCGCGTTGTGCAGTACCTCATTTCTATCCACTTCTTCTTTGGATCTCTTCTAGCCTAAATCCACATGTGGTGTCTTGAAACCTTAAAGTTACCAATTCCTTCATTTTCCTTGACTAATTCAATTTGGATTCTCCACACGTTAGTTGTCTTCTGTTGTATATATTCTAGGAACATTGAAAACATTGTAATGTTTTCCTGTTGGTTCTTAGTGTCTTTTGCCTTGCATAAAGTTTTATACCTCATTACACAACATTTACCTCTTCTATTTAGAAAGGATGTGAATTTGTATTCCTACCAGCCTACCAATGCCACCAATATCAATAGCCAAGAGTAATGGAACTTCGTCCCATTATCCTGTGCATCCCCACAATCGATAAAAAAATGGATTAATAAATAGGGTGCCCAACTTAATACTATACCCTTTGTGCATTGTGCAACTACTGCTATGACTCATGTCGTGGTCTCTTCCTTTCTACACTTCCTCAGCAGTTTACATTCCATAAGCTTCGTGGAAAACCTCGTCTCAGGATCATTGATGTCCTTTATGACTATTCCCCTATTTCCCCTATTTGTCTTGAATTGTGCTTTAACCTCTTCTGCAATCTCCTTGTCCCTTGCTTTGTTCTCCAAGTAATCCTCTAGTTTTACATTGGTGGTTGGAAACCCTGTGATTTTTTCTACGAGGCCTACATCTATATAGACTAGCCTTTCCATCTACAAGATGCCTCCATGTTCCCTTTCCAGCAGTTGTTTCACACAGTTTCCCACGTTCTTACCATGCCCAAAATGCAGTATTTCCAGCAAATTCATAATATCTGAATTATCTAATCCTGTGATCTATTATGCATGATCAAAAATTGTATTTCCTAAGGATCCTACCTCCTTCTTGTTCTCTAAATAGATTTCCTCTATCAGGTCAGGAAACTTTGTTGTGTCTGTTACGTCATGATCTGCATACTTCAATTTTTCCATTTTTCCTATCATATCTTCAACTACAATTACCACATTTGGGATATGAGGTAGCATGATCCCCACTGAGGTTTGTTTTCTTGAAGTGCCTGGTGTTTTCCTTTTTCGTCCCCTGGCTATGTTTTCTTCTTTAAGTTCTTCCTTAGCTTCTTCTTCGTCTTCTTCTTCTTCCTCTATTTCTTGTTGGCCTATAATTTCTTCGACTAGGAATTATTATGTGAGGGTTCCCACACTCTTTTTTTTCGTATCCTCCATTCCTGTAGATTTTTCTGAATTAGGTTTTTCCTCACCGTTAGGGTTTTCCAATTTTTGTTGTTTTGCGCTTTGATCCATTTCCATATCTTCTGTGGCTGATTTTTCTTCATCTCCCATTATTGTACTGATCAATTTAGTCTCTGTAGTGGTGATATCATCCACACAGACCACTCTAGTCATTTCTTCTAGTGATCTGTTACTGCTACGAGTCCTTTGAACAAACTGTCTTGGTTTTCCAAACTTTGGTGGCTCCATCTTCTTGTCTTCAAGAAAATTTAGTTGTAGATCTCGGTTGATTTATTCACAAACTCACACTTACTTCGCACTTTGTTTGGTTGGTCACTTAGTTGCTCAAAAATCACAAGTGTTTTTTTAGGCTGTCTTTACTTTCCCCCTTTTATAGGTTCTGTCATTAATGCTCTAATGCGTCTTTTCTTTTTCGTTCACCAATTTTCTGATTTTTCAGTCATTTTTTGTCCCGTCATGTTGTGTTTACTTTTATTGCGTGCAGTCTTATGAATTATGTCACACCAATTCTCTGTTGTTGCACCCTTTCATTCGCAACTATATGTCTACCACTTATTCCTCTAACTACTTCTTTTTGGATTTTTTCTTCATGTTTCTACTTTTCTCTTTTCATTTTAGCTACTACTATTTACAATATGTACAAGTCTACTTGTTGTGCTACAAATACTAAGGGTTAGTTGGTCGACTATCCCTATACACTTTTAGTCGACTACCATTTACCAATGCTCGAACTTCCTTTTCTGCTAAGTCTTGCATCTATACAACACCTCCATCTGTGACAAACTTTGTCTGATATGGCACTAGCCAATGCATTCTAAGCTTCCCAGGGTGCTGCAAATACTTACTTTCATAAAGGAGAACCAAATCTCCTTCCTTAAAATTCTTCTTCTTGATATGTTTGACATGCCATGATTTATCCTTTGCTTTTTCTACCACCTAATGGAAACATGATATGATTTTGTCTTCTTCTAATTCCATTAGTTGAGCCAATATTCCTTGTGTTGTGCCTCATTCTATCATATCTGTAATTTCTACAATGCACATACTTAGTGTCAAATAATCCAAGGGAAGTATTTCTTCATGTCCATACACCAATCTAAAGGGTTTATCCCATGTTAGCTTCTTGTAGGTAGTTCTATAACCCCAAAGTACTGTTGGTACCTTCAAATCCCAATCATCTGTGTTCACATTACAAATATTTATCTTATTCACATTACAAATATTGTTGAAGGATTCCATTGTTCCATTTTCTTGAGGGTGATAAGGAGTGCTCTTATGGTGATGTATCTTAAACTCTACAAGAATTTCCTCAATTGCACTATTAATAAAGTGAGTCTCCTGATCACTCATCAATATTATTGGACATCCAAACCGTGTCACTACATGTTCAAATAAAAAGTGTGTTGCAGTATCTACGCTACAATCCTTTACTAGTGTCGACTCATCCCATCTAGTCAAGTATTTTGTCACTATAATAATATATCTGGTTCTTGATATTCTAGATGGTGGGCCAATTGGACCTAGAAAATCTATTTCCCACTTATCAAACACATGTAAAATTACTTGAGGTCTCAATGGCATCTCATCCCTTCTAGACGGATTCCCAACTCTTTGACAAACATCATATTTCTGACATTATTCCTTTGAATCCTTATGAATTGTTGGCCACCATAAACCTGCACGCAATACCTTCTGCATGGTTTATTTTTCTGTGTAGTGTTGTCCAACAATCCCTTCATGTTCCTATGCTAGGCCTTTCATGCTCCATCACACATCTTATTAAGATGTTATCTACTCCCATTTTGTATAAATGACCTGCAATCAACTGATAATCTGCAACTCTGACCACCAAAATTTTATTCTGCACAGTAGTAAATTCTCTTGGTGCAAATCTTGTCATTAATGTCAGCAAAATACTCAAGCTATCTATACTAAAAAGAATTATGCATCTGGAAAATTGTCTTCCAAGTTATTGGGTTCTTCTTCATTAGTTATCCTGGATAGGTGATTTGGTCTTGCATTCAATCTTCCAGACTTCACCACTACTTCAAAGTCAAAATTTTGGAACAAAAGTAGCCATCTTCAAATGCTTCCCCCCAACACTATCTTATTGACTAAATATCTTAGAGCAGAATGATCTATAAACATCTTGAAAATTTTCCCTAATAGGTAATGTATGTATTTCTGCAAACCATACACCATAGCTAATCCTTCCCTTTCTATAGTGTTATAGTTATGTTCTGAATCTGATAAGTTTTTGTTGGAAAATGCAATAGGGTGATATATATCACTTTCTCCTGGTTGGGTCAAAACTGCTCCTAATGATATTGCAGATGCATCCACATTCACATGAAATTATTTTTCTAAGTCTATAAATACTAGAATTGGCGTAGTAACCATCTTCTCCTTCAAAATATGCAAACTATGTTGGCATTCATCATTCCACTGATACTTAGTGCCCTTCTTCAATAGATTCTCCATTGGCGCAATAATCCATGCATAGCCCCTTATGAAATTCTTGTAATACCCTGCGTGACTAAGTGTACTCTTCAAATGGCACATTGACTTTGGTGGTGGTAAATTAACTATGACAACAATTTTAGCAGGATGAACCAACATGCCTTGTTTACACACCACATGCCCTAACAAAATACTGAAAGGTGCGGTAAAAACACATTTCTTGATATTCAACGATATCTGACATTGTCTACATTTGTCTAACATCAACCTTAATACTTCCACATGATACTTTAATAGAATGTACAATGCCCAATCATCTAAGTAAACCTCCAAAAACTTATGAATGAAGTCCTTAAAAGCTCCTACTACTACCCTTGAAAAAATTGTTGGTGCATTCTTCAATCCAAATGGCATAACTATATATTGAAATGATCCCTATTCTGTAGCAATTGTTTTCTTGTGTCTATCTTCTTGTGCTATCCTAATCTCATGATATCTTGAAAAACCATCTGTGAATGAATAATCTTCGTGACCTCCTACATTCTCTAAAACTTCATTTGTATATTGGGTAGGAAAAGGATCATGTAGGAAAGCATCATTAAATTTGATCAAATCTACACAAATTTCGATTTGTCCATGCTTCTTTTCCTTCACTACCATAGGACTGATCCATTATGACTCTTCTATCGGTTCTATGACACCAACTTCTAGCATCTCGTCAAATTTTCCCTTCACTTTCTCTTTGTATATTGGATTCAATTTCTAAGGTCTTTGTTTGATAGGTCTAGATTATGTCTTCAAAAGTATCTTCATTTCTCCTATCTCTCCTGATAACCCCTTCATCTTTGAGAATGTTTCTACGAATAAGTCATTGTACTCGTGTAGTAATTCTATGATCCTTTCTATTGTCTGATGATCCCATTAATCTCCAATACTTTCCATATTTGGGTTTTCAGCAGTTTCAATGTTTACCTTCTTGATCTTTAAAGGTGCAACATAAAATTTTGAATCTAGCTTGGGACCTTCTACTTCCCTTTCACCTTCAACTTCTTGGATCTGTATATTATGAAAATTATCGTCTACTGTATCTTCTTCTTCTGTGACGTGATAACAATGTAGCAATTTTTTAACTATCTGTCTAACTTTCTTCTCATATGCTAGGATTATTTCAAAGTTTGGTTCTTCAAATATCCCGTCTCTTACTAATTTCAACATTGTATCTATCTCTATATTTTCATGCTCGAAGGAAAAAGTAACTATAAAATTATGTTGCATCTCTTCCCAGTTAGCAGGTTCTCTGCACCATTCCTGTTTTGTGTACCAGTGCTTTGGAATGCCTTCTGGTGTGTGAATGAAATGGTGTGGCCATTATTCTGGTGGTACTAATATCCATTGAACCCTGCACTTATCTACATGTTCTTGAGGTTGTCCAAATGCCTCATATTTCTCCTCATATATATGCCCTTTCTCTATGTCGAATTTGATGCACAATAACCTTTTTCACTAAAACCAATTGTTGATCTTTACCTTGTGTGTACCCCACCAATGGGAAGGTGTAGCTTTTAAATAAATATCTAATGCTGGTAATATCGGATTTTCCATAACCTCTAGCTCAAACTTCATTAAAAATTCTTCTAAGTCACTCAAACCATAAAAAGTAGGAGGTTCTCTTACCTCTGTAACAACCCATCTCAATGCCCACGTCATTCTGGCACATCTCCTAGTAGATAATTCATGTAGTCGTTGTCGCCAATTTTCCTTTCCTGTGTCAGAGTCTGAAGCAAAAAAACTAATACTCCTGCAAATAAGCATGCCATCTTCAGTTGGATTGATATAATCCTCTTCAAACATGGTAGTTCTATATATTTGATTCACATCTTCTATAAGAATA
>CBVK0100604470.1:0-12795 GCA_900067695.1 Picea abies | reverse complement strand
CCATAAAGTAAGAAGTCTCAAATGCCTTATACATTAACCAGAGCGACTAGTGCTTCATCAAAACTTTACAATCGGGAGCCTTGCTCAACCATCAATAGATTACAAAATACCAATACTGAGTCTATATACTCAACAAAATTTTCCTATCAGAGGCATGTTTAGTCATCCAAGGTGTGGTGTCCCTTCAGCCGAATTCGGATGGATAACTTTCGTCAGACACCACCTTAATTGCGCATGGCTCCTGCAGGGGAGATAGTTGCAACATTAAAGGCCAACATGGTGTGCACAGACTTTCTCTAGTCAGATGAGGACCAACCATGACCCTTTGGAGAAAATCAGTGTATAGGACCGTCTCGGGCAGACTGTCTACTGAAACCCCCATACCTTGCATTCAATAAGTGAGCTGAGGTTTCAACTACCTCTGTTCAGCTTCATTTAATTCCTTAGCGAGGACCAGGATCAAAGTCGAGCTGAACTGGTCTTGGAGGATGCGGTATTCCCTTCTATGGAAAAACCCGATGCTTTGGCACCTTTGCATAACTCTCTTCATTTCTCAAGTGACCGCGGGCTGTGACCCTGCGTTTATTCTCGAAGGCGCTTTCAGTGTTCGCAAATATGGAGGGGCTGTTCCTTGCTTATCATAGTCGCGATGAGCGAAATGCCGAGATAGTTAAATTTGGCGCCACACGTCCTTCTCAGATCTGACGGTCATGGACCCGCTTGGTGATGCTGTGGGCCTGAGTCTTGGACATTCCCAGCACCTTGCGTATAGGGAATACGATGGAGCTACTCCTTGTGCCTCGGAGTCACGATGGGTGAAACGTCGAGATGGCTCAATTGGGCGCCAGGTGTCTCCTTTGGATGGATGGCTGAGAATGCTCCGTAATACTGCGGGCCCGACTTTGGGCGCCCTCGGTGCTTTTGGGGTTCGGGGTTTCAAGATATAGGGCAACACAGAAACTTCACCCTTCGAACTCCCGAATGCCAAAACGTCGACATGACTATATTTCACACCACGCGTCCTCTGGATGGACGACTGCTATCTTTCCCTACACACAATATGGGCGCTATCCATTGCACTCACCTTGGCGCAACTTCGTTAATCGCGATTTCCCGCCAACCGTTGATCTGCTCCTTTGGATGAATCCGGACCGTTGACACTATAATTTTTCCCGCTCGCTTGGTTTTAGGCCCAAAAAGGACTTCTTCTATGCGTTGTGCTTGGGCTCTCCTCGTGCAACCTGCAGACCTGGATATCCCGATGCCGAAGACAAGAATTGTCGCTAACATTAGGCTCCATGGGGGATAGAGTCGTCCCTGTGATGCTCTAAGAACTCATTCCGTAGCTTCAGTGCCTTGCTGTTGGGCTATGGAGTCAGGCTCAAAACATCCCGCTGCTGAAAATACAAGCCGAAAAATAAAAGAAACAAAATAAAAATACATGCTCAAAGGAGCTTATTTATATACAATCCTAAACTAATAAAACACTTTACATGGGGTTAGGTGAAAGCAGACTTCCACCATAGCCAATCAAGCAACTTCCTGAAGGGAAGCTCTTTCTTTCTGTCGATGATTACTAGTAGATGGTGTAACCATGACAGTAGAACGACTACACTCTTCAACTTCTTCTCACAGGGTGAAGTTGATATGGAATAGGGTGGCTCCAAGGCATAAAGGACATGCCACTCCATGTATTCACCGACAGGGTCATAGAATGAGTGGCAAATTTCAAAAAATTGGTGACAGGTAGCCTCCTTTGCTACAGAGTTTTTCACATGTAGTTGAATATATTTGATAAGCATAGGTGAGTGGACAACTGACATAGGCTCACTAATCTTAGGCAGTAGCTACTCGCTGACTGGCTTTGGAATGAAATATGTGCTCAACTGTTCCTCTGGTTCCTTTTCCTCTTCTTGGCTCTCCCCCGGGTCAGATTCGTATTCATCATAAATAGGGACCATGGGGTGGTTCTGCTTGCTGATTGGTTCTTCAGTATCTTTATAGTGATCAAATGTAGGATAAGATTGCTTCTCATCATCACTATAATATACATCAAAAAGGGGTTGTCCTTCATTGATATGACCTTCCTCCAGAATAGTGATCCCGTAAAAAATTTTCGTTTTAGGGACAGTAGGACCTGCTGCTTCTGGCTTCTCATACATAATCCTTTTCTCTTTAATCCCAGGTAAAAATATATCGTGAGAAACCCCCTGGGGGAAAAGAGAAGAAACCTCTTCCACAACTAACCCCTCTTTTAAAAAAAAGGGGTCTTCGTCATCATGAGCAGAGCTGCTAGGAACATCTGATTCAACCCGATATTCAGGTGAGTCATCTACCATGGACCACATTTGCTCTATAAACTCACAATTTCCACAAGAGGCATGTTGATCGTTATGAATATCTAAAAGAATAGAGGCATCTGATATGATGTCAGATGCTTCCGTTCTAGGCCTAACACAATTAATATCATTCAACACCTCCATATTTTCCTGGAAAATGCTTTCCTCCATAGTAAAAGCTTCATCATGGACCTAGTCTTCAGGGCCAGCAGAGGTTTCATGAAGCAAAGAAAACTCCTCACAATAGTTTTCAAACAAACAATCAGCTGGATAGTAGTCTTTACAAAATGAATTGAAAGTTGTATGAAAACCTGTTAAAGAATGGATGCTCGCAGTGGGAAGAGATCGACACCACTCAAGAGTAGCTCCCTTCAATGAATACCTGAAGAGCTTAATCCATACATCCTCATGCGTGATATTGTGTCGGTGAATAGCCTCATGGAAGTCCAGTAAATGCTCAGCTAGTTCCTCCCAACTTGTTGCATGAAATTCAGGGAGGAAATCTTCCCATTGGTCTCTATCAGGAAGTGCATTAGGAAACCCAACTATATGGGAAAAGTCACAGAAATCAAACCTTTGAGCCATAATTTTCTCCATATCGAAATAGTGGAGTCGCCAATCGATCCTCGAATCATGGGGTCTCCAGGTGAAAGATGTGCAGATTCAAATGTGTCTGGTCCTTGTTCACCATCAAAGGCCATATCTTAACGTTGTTGTTACCCCAGGAAACTTCTTAGGCTGAGAAAGTAGCTGCTGAAACCTTCTCGAGAAAGCTCCTTAGGGTCAAATTTCAGATGTGCTAATAGTAGTCATAGCTGAAACAATGATGTGGAAACAATGGAGTCACCATAGTGGAGTCACCAGGTACACAGTAGCAATATTTAAGGGCTCTGATGTCTGATGCACCTTCAGAATCAGAGGCTCAATATCATTATGCCCAGGGAAAATTTTCAACTTCGTCCCCAACAACGATGCTAGAAATGTTGGCGATGGAAGTCACCCCTGGATTGCTTGCAGGAGCAGAGCCCAACACCCATCAGTTTTTATTGTCATGATTTAATAAATGGGGGTGGTCAAATGGAAAGAGACCCAAGAAAGCAGCATTGACACAGGAACTAGGGTCTGGTATGTAGAAAACAAGGGAGGTCTTGATCCAACTTCTGTCAGTAAGTTGATTAAAGGGTGACAGAGGGAAGACTTGTGAGAAGGGTGAGAAAGATTGCCTCGGGCGATAAGCCTTCGGAAGCTTGAGGATGAAAAACTCAGAAGCCAAGATCCTCTTGGTCTGGAGCTTCAAGGAGTTGAAGAGTGACTCAACTGGATCCTCCAATTCTAAGTCGTTCAACGTTACGAAAATAACAGGAACCGATTAGAAACAATGTAACTGTTGTAGTGATCCAACCTACATCATCCTATAATAGCTACAACTCGACTGGATCCTCCAATTCCGAGCTGTTCTAACACAGTATACAAGAGATGGAAAAGAGGCTGACATCCATAAAGTAAGAAGTCTCAAATGCCTTATACATTAACCAGAGCGACTAGCGCTTCATCAAAACTTTACAATCAAGAGCCTTACTCAACCATCGATAGATTACAAAATACCAAGACTGAGTCTATATACTCAGCAAAATTTTCCTATCAGAGGCATGTTCAGTCATCCAAGGTGTGGGGTCCCTTCAGCCAAATTCGGATGGATAACTTTCGTCAGATGCCACCTTAACTACGCATGGCTCCTGCAGGGGAGATAGTTGAAACATTAAAGGCCAACATGGCGTGCGCAGACTTTCTATGGTCAGATGAGGACCAGCCATGACCCTTTGGAGAAAATTAGTGTATAAGACCGTCTCGGGCAGACTGTCTGTCGGAACCCCCATACCTTTCATTTAATAAGTGAGCTGAGGTTTCAACTACCTATGTTCAGCTTCATGTGGCAAAATTGGTCTTGCAGGATGCGGTATTTCCTTCTGTGGAAAAACCCAACGCTTTGGCACCTTTACATAACTCTCTTCCTTTCTCAAGTGACCGCGAGATGTGACCCTACGTTTATTCTCGAAGGTGCTTTCGGCATTCATGAATATGGAGGGGATGATCCTTGCTTATCATAGTCGTGATGAGTGAAACGCTGAGATGGTTAAATTTGGAACCACGCATCCTTCTCAGATCTGACGGTCCTAGACCTGCTCGACGATGCTGTGGTCCTGAGTCTTGGACATTCCTGGCACCTCGTGTATCAGGAATACGATGGAGCTACTCCTTGTGCCTCGAAGTCGCGATGGGAAAAACGCCGAGATGGATCAATTGGGTGCCAGGTGTCCCCTTTGGATGGATGGCTGAGAATGCTCCGTAATAATGCAGGCCCGACTTTGGGCGCCCTCGGTGCTTTTGGGGTTCGGGGTTTTGAGATATAGGGAAACAAAAAACCTTCACCCTTCGAACTCCCGAATGTCGAAACGTCGACGTGACTAGATTTCGTGCCACACGTCCTCTGGATGGATGGATGTTATCTTTCCCTGCACACAATATGGGCGCTATCCATTGCGCTAACCTTGGCACAACTTCGTTAATCACGATTTCCTGCCAACCGTTGATCTGTTCCTTTGGATGAATCTATACCGTTGACACTATAATTTTGCCTGCTCACTTTATTTTAGGCCTGAAAAGGGCTTCTTCTATGCGATGTGCTTGGGCACTCCTCGTGCAACCTGCATACCTGGATATCCCGATGCCGAAGACAAGAATTGTCGCTAACACCTTGGATAGTACTTGACCCTGGAGATTATCTCGTTACGGCGATGAAATTCCGTTAAGTCTGGTTGAATCCACCTACCAAGTCATTCAATCAACAACTCCTTCTACCCCCTCTCTTGGTGAGTTATCTCCATATCCTTTCCGTGTCATTTTTCCCACTAACGAGATGATCATGTCTGTCATGGAAGACACCCTTTGGGACGATGGACATCATCATTCCATCCTTTTTCTAGAGCAACATACCATTGAGAACTACAAATGGATATTGACCTCGTCGACTGTTGTCGTCATCTCAACCATTCCCGGGTCCACACATGATGTGTTTTCCGAAGGGAACTTAAGCAATATCTCGCCCACTATTCCCCTCGACATATATATTAAACCTGGAATTATCGAAAATGTCCATATCGGAGCTTCGTGTTCCCTTGACGAAATTGTCACCTATATGTCCCTTTTCAAAGAGTTTCATGACATCTTTGCTTGGAGTTATGATGAAATGTCGGGTATTGACCCTGACATTGTGATACATGAGATCAAGACATACCCCGACACTAAACTCGTCCAGCAACGCCTTCGTCCAGTTCACCCACGTAAAGTGGCTACTATCAAGCTCGAAGTTGAGAAACTTCTCAAAGCCAGCTTTATTTATCCGGTGTCTCTCACTGACTGGGTTTCCAATCTTGTCCCGATCAACAAGAAACAAGGCACAGTCTGTGTATGCGTTGATTATAGAGAGATTAACAAATCTTGTCCCAAAGACAACTTTCCTACCCCCTTCGTCGATCAGATTGTCGACGATTGCGCTAGAAGTGAAATCTTCTCTCTCATGGATGGTTTCTCCAGGTATAATCAAATCAACATTATGCCCGAGGATCAACATAAGACTGCTTTTATTTGTCCTTGGGGAAATTTTTCCTATCAGAAACTTCCTTTTGGTCTCAAGAATGTTGGCGAAACTTTTCAACGCGCTAGGTCTTATGCTTTACATGATATAAAGCACATCATTCAACCATATCTAGACGATTTACCTGCTCATTCAATGTGCCGAGTCGATCACCCAACCCACCTCCGATCCATTTTCATCCACTGTCGGTTCTATCATATACGTTTGAATCCTCATAAGTGCGTTTTCTGTGTGGAATCCAGCTGCCTTCTAGGTTTTATCGTTTCACGTCAAGGGATCCGGGTGGATCCTTTAAAGGTTGAGGAAATCCTTAATCTCCCTCCTCCTTCTACACTTCACCAGTTACAAAGTTCACAGGGGAAAGAAAACTTTCTTCGTTGTTTTATCCCAAATTACGTCGAGATAACTCGTGGATTTACGCGACTCCTAAAAAAGGGGTCTGAGTTCGTATGGGATACCATCGCCAACAATGCTTTCAAAGCTTTGAAATTGTCCCTAACGCGTGCTCCACTTCTCTTTCCCCCCGATTATAGTCACGATTATTTCCTTTACCTTGTTGCCTCAGATTTCACCATTGGTATGGTTCTTGTCCAAGAGGATGATGCTAACGACGAACATGTTATCTACTACTTGAGTCGAAGTCTAACGCCTACTGAAATCAAGTACTTACATGTCAAAAAACTGGCCTTGGCTGCCGTCCAAGCCATCCAACTCTTCCGGCACTATATCCTCTCGCGCAAGACTACAGTGATTTCTAACTATAACCCTATGCAACACATTCTCACACGTCAATTGCTAGGGGGAAAATACTCCAAATGGATTGTGATACTCCAGGAGTTTGACTTGGAATTCCAATGTGCCAAGTCTAAGAAGTCCTCAGTGTTTGCTGAGTTGATATGCGACTTTCCCTATTCTAAAATGGAATATGTAGTAGCTGATTCATTACCTAATGAATCCCTTTTCCTGATCAACACTGATGATCTTTGGTATGGCGATATCATTATATATCTCCAAACCCAAACTTTCCGGCCAACTTTGTCCAGTACTGACCGACGTTGAATACGATACCAATCTCATCAATACATTATCCTCGGGGATAGTCTTTATCGTCAGGGGATTGACTCTATTTTTCGACGCTACCTCACATTCGATGAGGCCAAGAGAGCTCTGAATGACTGCCATTTTGGAGCCTGTGGTGGTCATATGTCTGGGTATGCTACTGCCCAGAAGATCTTATGAGCAGGGTATTTTTGGCCTTCTTTATTTAACGACTGCATAATCATCATTCAAAAATGCCATGCTTGCCAGACCTATAATAACAAGATACGATCGCATCCCGCTCCTCTTCACCCTATGGTCTTCGTTGGTCCCTTTGTGAAATGGGGCATCGATTTCATGACATGTCAACCCCACTCGGCCAAGGGGCATGAATACATCATTATAGCCATAGATTACTTTATGAAATGGGCTGAGGCGATGTCGACATTTGACAACACTGGAAAGACTGCAACATTATTCATTTTTAATCACATCATAGCCCGTTTTGGTGTTCCCCAAGCTATCATCATTGATCACGGTAGCCACTTTAGAAACTTCATGATGTCCGAACTTACTGAAAAGTTGGGTCTTCACCATGAAAACTCAACGCCCTATTACCCACAAGCCAACAGCCAATTCGAAGAAATTAACAAATTTCTCATAACTATGCTCCGACAAATGATAGGGATTCACAAAACAAGTTGGCACACAATGTTTTTTTCGACATTGTGGGCTTACCGGACATCCGTCAAGTCTGCTACTGGGTTTACACCTTTCCGGTTAGTCTATGGTTTGGAAGCCATTCTCCTGATTGAATGCGAGATACCCTCTTTAAAACTAGCTGTCGAACTCCTACCAAACACTTCTACTGAGGAAGAACATCTATTGTATCTTATGTGATTAGATGAAACTCAACGCGATGCCACCCTAGTCATAGAAGCTCAGAAACAATGTGTCAAGGCCCAATACGACAAACATGTCAAGCCTCACGTTTTCTCCGAAGGAGATCTCGTTCTCCTCTATGAACAAGATCAAGATATGCTAGGAGCTGGAAAATTCAAAGCCATGTGGCGAGGTCCTTATATCGTTCGATGAATTTTGGAAAAAGGGACTTATGAGTTAGTAGATTACGATGGTATCCCTTTGAGTGAACCTAGGAATGGGTTGTACTTGAAGAAGTACTATGCATAAAATCACATGTGCATGAGTTCTTGTGTTTTTATTGTATCATACTTCTTATGTGTTACTATAGCTTGCTTTTGTCGTTATCTAGTCTCTGCCCTTATGTGACATTGTGTTTGATTTCCAGATGTCAGAGTCTTCGCTACCCTACATTGGCTTCGCTGATGGTGCTAGCCGTAGTACTCAGAACCTTGCTTCCACTACATGGGGAATCTACGCCCCTACAAACGAACTTGTCTCCTTTCAAGGTGTGTGTCTCGGCCGTGCGACCAACAAGATTGCAGAGTATAGCACCATTATCGAATTGTTGATCGATGCTATCTCGCTCGGAATCCGTCATTTGGTTGTGCGATTCGATTCGCAGCTTGAAGTACTAAAGTTAAGTAATGCCTATACTATTCAAAGTCCTACTTTGTTACGAGTGTATTTGCGAATTTGCCTCTTGGAGCATTATTTTGATTATATTGAATATCAACATATTCCTAGACATCTAAATACATTAACTGATGCATTGGCTAATTATGTATTAGACAGACATTTGGATCATTTATAAATCAATCACATCAATTTTCACACAACACAAGATAAACCGATAGAAGCCGTCTGTATATATAATGATCAAAAAAGTTTTGTCCGAAGACCAAAATGTCAAAATATGAAGCTCATAGCTTCTACAAAGTGACGTCATGGATGACGTTCATGGTAACACGTGACTGCCCAGGAAACCCTACGAAGAAGTCAACCAATGGACTCTGACACTCCTACTATATGACGATGATAGCGTTGTGCAACCTCTCCAAGAGGGATGTCTGGAATATCTGCTGTCAAACCCTCTAGGTTTTGTTCCACTGCTTGATAATCCTCGACGTCCCATTGTGTCACTGGCGCTACCTCTCCTCGCCGCTGAATGGGAGAAGTACCAGGAGTTCGGTAAGGTCCCACATCTATGTCATCAACAATGAATTTTGTATTTAGTCTTTGGACGAACATATAAAAAACATTTGCACATGATAAAATTCACAAAAAACATTTAAAAAAGGAAAAAATGTGTGTACTTCTTACCAAGTTCCCCCCACTAAGAACCCTCGGGCAGGACTAAGTCTGGATCTCCTCGGAAATCCAACCCAGCATAAGCATAATCTTCAACCATCAGCATCTGTGGTCGCAACCAGTCGAAGAAGGTATCATCATACTTGATAATTGGTCCAGCTACGTGTTAGGCCATGAGCTGACACCATCTCAACATTCTTGGATCTGTTGGGGTCGGTAAATTCCACTCAACCTACAGTCTTAGTAATGGAACCCTCTCGAGAAAGAAGGATACCAACAAAGATCAGTACCTGAATTTCTTCAAGTCGCCTCATCTTCATTTGGTCAACTACTTTTTCATGCTACGAAGCACAACATCTGCGTAGTTAAAAACTCAAGGTTCAATACACTCTATGGCATACTGAAAGTAACTCTGGAGCACCATGTGAGGAGCGGAGCTCCTAGCCATATGTGCAATGGTGAACAAGATAGTACAGAGGGTCAAATCCCGTACTCCCCAAATAGCTACTTTCCCTTTCTTCCTCTCTGCCTCGGGAACACAGTGTAAGCGACAGTACTCACTCATGGGCAGCCCACCACCTCTGCTACCAGTCAGGCTCACGTGGTATCCACGCTGTGATAGTCCATTCAAGAAGTAAATGTCCTCAATATCTAAGGACAATGTGTGGACCCCTACATGAAATGCTTGCTGATTGGGATCCCACATATGCACAAGGTACTCCAATAACCTGATTTGGGCCCTCATGCCCGAGATACGAAAGTACTTCAGAAGACCACAGTTTCTCAAAGCGGCAATAGTGGGTGGATGATTTCTGACAATGGCATTGTCTTCTTCGTGCTCTCTTTCACGCCATTCCAGAACCATTGTGATGGCCAACTACCTGCATAAGAAGCACAAGAAGAAGATTAATAACTCTACTCATAAATTGGTTCTCTTTCATTGAGCAAAACTTCAAAAAAAATTTATGCTTTGCGGTTCTCACAGGTGCCCTTTAGGCATAGTGAGAGGTTCTCACAGGCTACTATGGGCTCACCTGCGAGAATGACCCATTCTCGCAGGTCCCATGTAGTCCACCTGCGAGAATGGATGAGCGCCATATTAAACCCCAAAACCAACTCAAAAATGTGTTTTGTCCAATGAAAATGCAAATTTAAACCATGAAAAAGTAGAGGACAAAGAGCCCACCTCACTGCCATTGACGGTTCGTCGAATGGATGCTCGTAACTCCTGCAATCTAATGCCGAATTTCAAGGGTAAAAGAGGGGTTTTTGGGCTCAAATAGTGGTAAAGTTGAAATGATATGGTAAAAAGAGTTTTTACTCCTTTTTACTCACTTTTACCATGTTATTGAATTTTTATAATTATTTATTTATTAAAAACCTAATCCCTAATGCCTTTTTGAGTGTAACTCGTGCAGGCGTAACGACTTCTATGTTCATGTACAGGGATGCGGACATATTTTTTCTTCTTCATCGCATGTTTTGATTGTTTTTTATGGTTTTTGTATAAAACCTCGAGCTGGGTCTTTGTCCGTTCTCACGCTCGAAAATACATGAGAACACGATCGAGCATACTTTTATCACTTTTTTGGGCTCAACAAGGTTATACAAAAAAGGAACCCCCTTGAAATCCTCTTTAAGCTCTTTTTAGACTCTCTAAACATGAAATGATAGCCGAGCGACCTTGTTATTTTCACGCTCGATAAAGTATTTGAAGAAAGCATCTGGTGAGCGATAATTTATCTCTTTTTCGGTCTCATCAGACTATTTTACAAAAAAGGAACTGAGAGAGTTCTCTTTTCAGTGTTTTTCCAGACTCTATAATCATGAAAAACCTTCGAATTTTCTATCTTTGGACTCGTTAAACAAACATCGACAGACCCGTAATGGGACCAAACCACTCCTTCTTAGGGTTTGTTAAACATACTCTGAAGGAATTATCCGAAGGATAAGCTTATATCAACAAGCATATGTTATCCTCCTCAAGCTTGCGTAAAAATAAAGAGGTACTCGCCAAAAATGGTGGGGGAAAATTTGGGAAAGGGATATGTTATCATCTTCATATTAATTGGCAGTAAGTGTCGCTCTTGAACATGACATCCCCTATTCATTATTTGAAGTCGGTATGAGAAATCCCTTTGTCTCTCATTCGATTTGCTACAAGGTCATACCCTGTGTCATCTTTGAGTCAATGCTGCCAAATCATTGGTCGTGTCATTCATATGTTCAAGAGAAGTTCATATGAAACCTCTATTGAGTAGGCCATCTGTAGTTTTCCATTCTCTCTGTGTCGGCCTTCCCTATGTCCAGTTCAACTTACATCATACTCTGTTTCACCTTCAAAATCTGTTACTCATTTCGTGTCATTGATGGGGGATACATCAAGGCCCTCCTTTGACGAGTTTTGTTCCGTCGACTTCAGCTCATTATCTGGAAACAAGACTTAGAAATTCTTTGGTACCTTGGAACTTGCATGCCTCAATGGCAGGTTTCCTCGCTTTCGACAATGGGTTTACATCATTGACCCCTGATCGAAATATTCCGTCGGATGTTCAACTTCAACTCATTCATTCACATTCGAAGGATTTTACTAGAGTACCTTGGTAGTCATTGACATTAATGTTGATTTCCCTTGCACTTGTTAATGGTTTCATCAATGACCGGTAATCAAGTGGTTTCTATCATGTTCGACTTCGACACATGTAATCACATGGTTAGATTCATACTTTTGGGCGACGCGATGGAAGACCCTGGATATCATTTCTTGGTCCAGGTTGCGATGGAATATGTATAATTTGCGACACATAGATCCACTTTGTATGTCTTGTGGCTATGTCATCTTAATTTGAATTTTCTCGCATAGATCCACAGTGTATTCCTGGTGGCTATGCTATATTTTGATGGCATGGATCCACAGTGTATGATTGGTGGCTATGACCTATGTCTACAATGTCATCTGTCTATGATCTAAGTATGGGAATGCCTACCTCGAAATTAATATATATGATATTCTGCAGATGCTTTGTTGTTCGCAGGCTTCTGATTAGGTGTGCTCCTAGTTTCCGACACACACATGCAGCTTACAAAGTCTTTCGGATGTCACTGATTATGGCCTCATACTTTGGGGGGAATTATATTACCCATGATTTTGGTCATCATGATGGTGTACTCAGGCTCCTCATAAGAACTTTCTCCTGAGAAAATTGACATTCATCTCTTCCCAGAAAACATACTTTTGAAGAGAGTTCATAGGTTGCTAATATACCAGGGTGCGAGAATGACCCATTCTCGCAGGCTTCCTTAAGCTAGGGTGAAAACTTCTCGCACTGTACTACATAGCTAGGGTGCGAACTTGTTCTAAGGCTTGGAAAAAGATGAATTCTCTATGGTTCTAGAAGGGAATATTCTAGAAGAATGGGTTGGCATTCGAATGGTTATCCTTTTACTAGTTTCTATGATATTGTGGGATCATTCTTATCCAAGTAACCATCTCATTCTCTCCTATATATTGATGGAATTCTCATGGAAAAG
>CBVK0100604466.1:0-19751 GCA_900067695.1 Picea abies | reverse complement strand
GTTATTTCATACCTGTAACACGAACAATACTAATTCTTGGGCCCTTTGATGAAGACTCTCTTCTCTTTTTAAGAAGAGTTTTTCTAACTACTTGAATAGTTAGGGTTTTCTTCCTCTCTTGAAATTCCTGTACAAGTTTCTTCTTGAAACATTCTATTTAATTAGTGCCTAATTAATTCTTAGTTAATGAAGTTATATCATCAATATATACATGTCTAAAATGGGTCCCTTTCCCTTTTTAATAAAAGTTTTGAAATGAACTTTTATTTTCACAATTTAACAAATTTCCCATTTAAAATAGGAGGACCGTGTTTTAATTTTATGGGAATGATAATAACAGTTTTAGCAATGGAAATCACTTATGATGTTATCTTCATCATATTATCTTTCCAACTATATAAATGTTGCACAAATCCTCCCTTTCTCAAGATATGAGGTCATGAAGTTGAGTTGTCACACAGGCCCATTAAAAATGCAACTGTCTGATATTTTAATTTATGAGACAATTTTATCAACTTTAAACACTTGAAACCTATACCACCATATTATATATCTAAATACATTTCCAACGGTATAAAGTTTTCACGATTCCGACGCTTGGATATGAAGTTATGGCCTCCGCAATATCAACACTTAGCCACTGTCGATCAATTGTCTTGGGTAAATCACAACCCTTGGATGAATTTCGTGCTTCCCTTCATAAAATTTGAACTTTTGGTTTAAAATTTTATCCCACATGCATTGATATATTATATTCTTCATGATATATAATACTAAGTATTTCATACACTTAGAAAGAAACACAAGAAGACAATTATGGAGCATAAGGGGTTTGACCTTCTCATAAAATTGTTGAATAAAATAATAATTTTTGAATCCCATCGTCGCCCACCTCATGTCTAGTCACCATGTTGAGTCATCCAATACCATGTCATTTTATTTCAGAAATTTATTGTTTTTCACATCATTCAATCAAATCACTTCATAAGTCCCTCTTTGTATGTTGCCACGTGTAATGCTCTGATTGGATGCCATGTGCCATTCCTCCGTAGCCCGCCAAATAGTAATGGGCCATGTGGAAAATTATTATTGGTTTACATTTTAAAGGTGAAAACTTCAAAAATAGGTTAATTATGGGAAGTTATATGAGATTTTCGATGAGGGGAAGGGGAGATATGTAGGTTGCGTAAATTAAGCAGGTGAGTTTGTAGTCTGCGGGAATGGGTTGGAACTTGGCGGGTTGGGGAGTGAGGTGAATAAGGGAATGATGGTGGTCAGTTTCCACGAACTCGATGAGGATTGTGAGTAGTTATGGGGGAAGGGGATAAATGTAGATGACAAAAGTGAGGGGGGAGAAATGGAGATAATGGGAGAGGGGGTGAGGAAGGTGAGGGGGAAGGGTAAAGGACTATGGTCATGGGTGTCTACCCCTGCCATAGATTTTAAATATGGCTAAGTATGGGAGGATAAGGGATATTGGAGTGGAGAGCATGGAGAAATAAGGATAAGGGTAGGAGTGGGGAAAGGGGTGGGAGTAAGTTTTATGTGGCAGAGGGATAAGGGTGATGTGTAGATAGTGGGTTGGCGGATGATGGAGTGTAAGGAGTTGAGGGGATGTACGAGTCCTCCAACCTATGAACCCAATGGGGAGATGAGGGATGATTCCAAAAAATACTAAGTGTTGAGACTACTTGAGCATATGGGAGATGTAGTAGGAGTAGAGTGGAAAAGAGAAAAAGTTTAAGTGTTGAGATGGAGATGAAAGTGTTGAGAATACTTAGCCAAAATTTGAAAAAGGAGAGGAGAACACGATACTTACAAATATTCTTCAAAATCATACCTCTGAACATTATCTTAAGTAACTTAGGCATATAAAAATAGTTTTATGATCCGAAAAGTACGTGGTGAAGCTGAGACCGAAAGCTGCAGAATGAACTTATAAAAGTTCATTTTTTTTTTTCTTTTGATATCAAGTTTTTTTATGGATCCAAGAGAGATAAAATATAGGTGAGAAAATTTTGGTCAACAACTGGCTCCAACTGTGGGACAATGACCCCCTGTGGGTTACTGAGAACACCAGAATCTCAAGATCAGTTACCTTCTCCATTGGGCTATGGAGTCATCTTCAAAATACAATCTTGCAATTCTTCTTCTTTCATGTAGTTATCTTCAAGTTTTAACATCCACTTAACAATTGATTTATTGGGAAAAACTTTGACTGAAGAAATAAACTATGTATATACACGATCTACCTACCCTAACTTACTTGAAAGAAAGAGAAACCTTACGTATAGGTAGATTTCCAATGGAGCCATTCAAGCATTGATCTGATTTGTGGAATGAACTCCAAAATTTTGAGATATGTTGAGACTTGTACCAATGAGTTAGGGGCACTCTCAACATGTACTGGAGAAAAATTATACCAAGTATGGTGAAGATTTGATTGCATTGTTTGGCCAACAATGCTATGGAACCATAATTCAATAAAATCAATTCTTGGCTGAGGAGATTTTGACATAATCATGCATTCATCATTTTATTTATTTACATCGACTTCCAAGGTTCTTGATTCATCAAAAATATCTTGAAAATATTCTTCTTTCTTGTAAGGATGATCTTGTTAATCATTCTTCTCAATATTAATTTATTCCAACAATTCTTCTTATTGCAAGTTCTCTTGTGATGTTTCATGATCTAATCACAAGGCTGAAATCTTCTTATGTATTTGGTGGAGGCTCCTCAATTTAATTTTCAAATTTGATGTTTGAAATGTCTTCATATGGAGTATATAGGAGACTGAAATTTCCTTCTACATTCAAGATTATTGTTTCATTGGTGATGTCTTGTCAATGTTCTTCTTCTATGCAATGACTATCTTCTTTGTTCTCAAAATTGTTTTCTTCCACTAATTCTTATTTATTTTGGCTGAATTATTCTTGCATATTTGGTGGAGACTCTTCAATTTCTTCCTCATATGGAGTATATGAGATGCTGATATCCTTTTCTTGGTATTTTGAATTCTTGCCTTCATTCTCAGCAACAAGATTTGATTCAGAAAAATCTTGCAGTGTTTCATGATATTCTTCCTCTGAATCATTCATTTCATCTTTTTTTGTCCATGTGGGAGAGAGTGGGTGGGAAACAACATTTAAAAGATCAACAAAAACATATGACTGCACCTTTGGGATGAAATTTTCTGCAAATGAATCTTCTAACACATCCCAACTAGTAATGGAGTTAGGAATTAATGAACTATACCATTTAAGAGAATCATATCGTAGAGTTTGTAGGAATAATCTACATGTAACATTGTTTTTAGTGAAGTTGAAATCATAACATGTACCTTTAAAATTAATCAAGTGTTTCTTTGCATATTCTGAAGCATCCCCAAAGAATGTAGAAAAAATTTCAATAGGATTGTTGGGCATTTGAAAGTCTATTTCTGGTAGAGTTAAAGGGGTATTATGAAATCTCCTCCTCCTTTGAGTATTTCTCCCTTTTTCCAAGTCTTGCAAAACCATTGATGGGATTGATGAAAAATATAAAGAAGCATTATGACATGAATGAAACCCTTCATTTTGAATTTTTTCAATGGATTTTCCAGGGAGTTCATTCTCTCGAATCTTTGGTGCTTCTCATTTCTTTTTGACATTACAAAAAAGATGAGCCATGCTTAAAATAAGCAACAATTTTCTTGAATAGTCTTCTTGAAACTTTGATTCATGGATATTTTTGGTTCCTCAAATATCTTTAAAATAAATAGTTCCCCAATATGGTCACCAAAAATGTTGATGCTTGAATCCATCAGGACCGAAACGACAACCTCATGAGGACATTAATCCCCCTTCATTTTTAGAGAGGTGGTTCTCCTCTTTGGCTAAAATATATATATTTGAATATCTTGGAGTAGGGAGAGTGCTAGACAACAAATACCAAATCATTATTGCTTGGATTTAAATAAAAATGGTTCTTAAATAACCCAATATGATTTTTATGTGCAACAAAAGTCTTTTTACAATAAGAAAATATTGAAGGAGGGCTTTGTTATCACTCCAAGAGTCACCCTAGAATGTAATCACGTGAGCTTGGTAACATGAAAAGAAATCAAATTTAATCTTGAAAGATAATCTTTAAAGTCACAGGGATTTGACCATAAGGACAATCAAATTCATCTACTGTAGAAATTCCCAACTATATCCTTCAACAAAAGTGGCCTTAGAAACTTCAGATTAGACTTGCAATAGTCTAAATCCCCCTCCCCCCTAGCTCATTCTAACCCACTATCATACTTGCAATAGTCTTTTTATATCTTTTGCTGTTAGTGACAACACTATAATTCGAATAAACCCCCTCACATTGGATCCTTTTCCCTCAAAATGGAAAAGGAAACATGTGGATAACAAAAGATAACTAAATGCTAAAAACAAGGGTCATGTTGTCCACGCCCCTAACATTTATTTATGTTGATGAACTGCCTCTTTTGAGCACTTATCCCTTTGACAAGTGGCCCTCCAACGCATAATTTACCTTCTAGCAACTGGCAAGATCCATATTGACACTTGGCAACCACAACTCCTTTCAGAACTATAGAACATGAATTCGTAGCACATTCTACAGCACCTCAGGAATTCGTAGAGCATTCTACAACGCCTCAGGAATTCGTAGCACATTCCATAGTGCCCTGAAAATATTTGACAAATAATTATGTGTTGATGAAGGAAAATCCCCACCTTATCACTCCAACAGGTGCTCAACAAAGACATATTTATCTGAAGTTATGACATTCTACATGACAACTATGTATGTAGCCATTTTGATGTTTGCAGGTAGAATTGTTGTGCTTTTGGAATAGGATCCCAACCTAGTTTCTCATTTGCAAAGTGAAGAAGATTGATAGTGAATGACTTAAAATAAACATCCGATTGAGGAATGACATCATTGACTATGCTAAAAACTTTGCAATCAATATCAATGATAGCACAAAAAAGTCAAGCTTTTGTTTGTAAACATCCATCAGATGAAGGAAACTTCAAACCAACATCCTTAGCAAAACCAATATCGACATCACTGCAGTCGTTGATTCTCCTAGCTGTTACTTTTATCCTAACATAAGTTCGGATAAGACAACCATAAAAATCAAAGGCAACAATATTTTCTGATGCCTCCAAACCATCTTTCTACCCAAGATATCTCTCCACATGCTCAACTTCCTTCATGGAAATGTTTTGTCGAATCCTTGGAATCCTCCACCACAAACTAGAAGACATACACTCTCCATTTCCTCCATGAAGTAACTAGGTGATCTTACCATGCATAACTCATGAATCCCTATCGATTTATCGAGACACTCTCCATATCTCATGTTGTAGAGATGACCATCATATTATCATATATAGTTTTCCTCAGCTCAACAACAAACTTTGGAGATAACGTATCAGATAAAACATTTGTAATGTTCACAAATTATGGATCACCCATATTCATTCTTAAGGAAAACATATGTTTAAATGCTTCAATTGTTTGATGTAGGCCTACTATTCCATCAACTGCTGAAGGCAATCCATAGCTTGAAAAAGTGTTCAGGACTAGTATCATTCCAACACCACTAGAAGAAGGAGGTGGCATGTTGTAATGTACCTCAAATTTGTCATAATTTTTTTTTTCTATGAGGCATTAATCTCCAATTTCATTCTTATATGATTGTTGATGAAGGAAAGAAATATTTGTTAAAGTTATAATCTTCTTTGACATGACTTAAGTCTTTCCTACCACATGGTGCCATCTACATACATGTCTAACTTGCTGGATGTAGAAACTTATACGATAAATTCTCCAAGGGTTTTAGTAATTTCCCTTTTAGATCCCAACCCACACACCTATATACATAACTATCTATACCACAAACTAGACTTAGGACTTATAGTCCTAGTCTCTCTTTACACAAGGGATCCTTAAGGGTTACACACAATACTATTTTATTTGTCCATTCTAAAATGAATATTGGTTTACTATGTAATATATACATATAGCCATGGGGTTGGAGCTATTTCATACAGTTGAAAGAAATTCCTTAGTGGTAAGCACTTAACATTAAAAACATGGCCCCGATTATATATATGACTCTGATTTGTCATATTCCAATCTCTTTACCTAACAGAGTTTGGGTAACGAGATCTTGAGTTAACTTTGGCTTAACCAAACGATGTCCCAACAAATCCTTCCCTCGAATGAATAACTAACTGTAACAAGGCAGTTGAGGTATACGAGATTCCAACTTGTCGAATCTCGAAGGAACTCATTTACTTCGCGAAATTTTTGATGTGAAAGAATGGAATATTGTCAGAGGGAAGTTAAGGCTCTACATCCATTGTTTAATAGCAAATTATGTATGCGAGTTCCAATACTCTTACCTAGCCCCTCATCCATTCTAGTCACGCCAACTTTTCTCTTGTCACATGGCTAGGCCGCCCTTTGTACTTCAACATTTAACCGCGTAGGTAAGGTTTCTCTTAGGGATTTAATGTGTTTACTATGTCATTGTAAATTTTATGAAAGGCTCTGCGTATTGCTTTCTTACTGAAGAATTTCATTGATTTGGGGAAAAACGTTACTCGGAGGAATGACAACGCCATTCTCCCTCCATGGTAAGATTTTTGTTGGCTTTGTGCTCTGGTTAAGAAGTGAGGTTTGAAATTCTTTAAGTATAGTAACATAATCCTCAATTTAGACTTACTTGTTCTTTATTGAACCTATCATTATTGTTACTCTCTGCAACCTTCTTGGATTGCTTCCTATTTTGGTATGTAATGTCTACTGTGGATTTATTCTTTAATTTCTTGAGTAGTCTCGGCATCTTGAACCCTTGTTCTTTCTTATGGAATTTACACCTACAATGTTTCTTTACGTAAAATCATTCCTGGGTTTTCATAACCTGAATGTCATTATTCTCTTAAGGTCTCTCCGCTGGAGTAAGTAGAGGTTAGATAGTAAGCTTGTCGTGGAACTGTGCGTAGTCTTAGTATGGAGTAAGTTTCTTTTATAAAACAAACACACCCATTGAAAGTTCTCTCCTATCTTGTCTGTCAAGGAAATGCGGTTTTCTGTGTTTGCACTTCCTAGGGTTTCGTAACTTACAATTATCGTTACCCATTACAGTGCGTAAGTAAAGTCCGACGATGAATCCTTGTGAGACTGTGCGAGAGTCGCATTTTATTTCTTTTCTATCTAACATATTACTGTCTAGTGTCACTAGTATGTGACCGCTGTGATTACCGAACAATTTATTAAAGATACCCTACCGTATATGAAGTCCTTTTCTTTCACAGACGTTATTTGTCATTATCGTTACCCACATCATTTGAATTCAGTAGAAGTGTATCTCTCTATCGATTGTTAAATTTATAAAAATACTACCCTCGGTAATTTGGTTCTGAGGGGGTTTAAAAATCAACAGTTAGGTAGTCTCTATTCGGTGTGAAAGGTTTATAATATATCTTCACATCATTTGAAAGTTAAGGAAAAGCTAGTATTTTCGATTGTTTCATTTCATTAAATCTGTTGGTGACTGGGTAGAATTTCCTTTTCATTAGTTTTATTCATTCTAGATATTTGGTGTGTATCACTAATGATGGGCCCTGTTGATACGAGGGTACCCATCAGGATGTCATTGGACCATCTTCCCTCGGCCCAAACGTTGATCTAGTCAGATAGTGACAAGTAAAGGACATGCGTCTGTAACTCCTGAGTTGAGTGCCACCCTGGAATACTCAGTTACTGCGTTTGTCATTCTATTGATAATTTTTCCGTCTATTTTTCTTTCATACAAATACTAATATTTGAATGTTAAATCTTTCTAGGGTTTTTTGTCTGCGCAAAAATTTCAGTTGTTTCATTCCTATTTTCGGCGTAAAAGGTATTCAAGTTCCCTTTGTAAGCCCTACATGAATTGAAGCAGTGAAGGACACGGTTTCACTCTATGCTTATAGATGTTTGGTAGTCTCGTTCGATTACCTGTAATGGCTAGGAATAGGAGAATTCCCAAATCACATTCTTGGTTTCTGGTCTGATTGCTATGTGTAATAACTCCTTTGAAATTTAATCTACATGTCTTCCCTTATCTATTTGCAGTAATATAAAGACTGTTGGATGATTTTATTTGCCAATTCTGATTTCCTCCTGTACTTGTAATTTATTTATCATGATGGTAGTCCTAAATTGCATACTCAGTATCAGGTGTTTGTATCATCCGAACTTGTAGTTACATGTTGTATGGAAAACGAACTACCGTATCTCCGAAGATCTACATTTTCTAATTCGAATCTGTTGTGCTGACATAGTCGTATCATTTTAATTTCACTATATGAGTCTCCCATGCTGTTTTACTTTCCTTCAATTTCGTGAATACCGTGGCTTTGTATCTTCCTCACGGTATGATATGAAAGTGTATTTTCTTCCTTGCTTTCGATTTTCGAATTAGCATGGATATGATTGAAAATCTAGTTTACTGAATATGTTACTGTATATTCATTCACCTATAGGTCTGTAAACATATGACCATGGGTACATGGCTACATTATTCAATTTCATTTATGCTGTAAAGATAGATAAATCTTGATCTGTAAAACAATTTCTTGAGAGGTTTCAGATTCTTTATTCAATATTTTCATTTGCACAATTGTAGTTACATGCCTGTTGGAACAAATTATTTACTTATATAATATATGAACATATCTATGTTTATAAGGGTTTTTCGGTTGCAGACATTCAATTCTTAGTTCTTTCTATAATGTCTATGCAGATTGCCAACTGCGAGAATGGAAGTCTCGATTAATTAATATGATTATGAAGTTTAATTACAGGAATGTACATACACATGTACATGGACTTGATTTCAGTTCCATTTATACATAGATAGTTCTGTCTAAGGAATTTTTCAGTACACTGGGAAAGTACCCTACAGTTTTATCACTGTGTAAAAATAATTTAGCCTACGGAAAGAACATTTCCAGAATTTAGTCATTCATACCCTTTCAACGAATAAAAGTAATTATAACATTTGTTCAGTATTAAAATTGATAGAAAAGAGTCATTCAAATAAATTCTCTTGAGGCATTTGGTCATTTATTTTAATCTTCTCACAATCGAACAGATTTCATCCGTGGAAAAGTTTCAATTCAAAATTATCAGATGCACTATATCAGACATATAATCATTCAAACAAAGAAGGAATATGTTAACATATTTGAACCAGTTCACAGAAAGACAAAGGGAACAACCACGTTCCTCCCAACCGTAGAACAGGGTAGCCAAATCACTTGTCTTATTCACCCCCTATCCCGACCATGAATCCATGAGGGCTAACTCGGAACTCCTCCTCAGCAAATGTCATCAGCTTCAGAAATCTTCTCCTTGCCTCACACTCAACAAGTAGTGTTCATAACAACATGCAATCAGTAATCTTTTCCCCAACATACTAGGCAACGTCTTGCCTCCTCACATATGCTATATATTCCAAACCAAAAATGCCTAGGTCTTTTTCCCCTTGGGAATTTTCGCAGCTTTCCAAATCCCTGATTTTCATGGGCTTCCAATGGCCAAATTCCCGATTTGCCACTTGTAACAATTAGCCCTGAGGTAGTACCAACATGTTCCCTACTCATGGAGTCATGGTCAGCTGATTTCAACATGGCTGTTCCATTTGTCCTCCTACAATAATTATAAAATATTTTGTTTCATACAAGTGTCATAGTCAAGAAGTTGGTTGGGTCAAATCAGGTCTCTACCCAATAGTCACAATCATTAAATCCAATTAATTAAATTCAAAATTCGAAATTGCCAAAAATGGAAAAAAGTTTCCAATTTCGAATTCACCAACAAATGGAATAATTTTCCTAAGGAATTTCAGACTTAAAATGAATTATTTTTGGGGATATCACACATGCCTAATATCTTGTATCCCATAATGTCGGCAGAAAGAGGTTTTGCTACTCTTACTCTGTAAGTTCACAGTTCTCTTAAGGTAAGAATCCCTCCTTCTCTTTGCACATCTTTGACCAGATGGGCTCCAACAATGCCATTGTAAAATACCTTTGGTCCAAATTTGGCAATAGCTTGTAATGTCTTTGCCAACATTAAATTATGGCATATGTCGCCAACTTGCAAGAGATTCCCCTTGGATGTGAAAAAATTATAAATCCCTTATCTGCAAAAATTGCTTCTTTTGAAGAGTTAATCTGGTAAGCAAGATAAGGGGAGATGGTAAAGCGTTCTGCAAGATGGATAGCAGGCCACACAAGTCTCTTCATTTGGCTTCAATGTTTGATATTTAAGAATTTGTTTGGTTTGTAATCTATTGTGGCTCTGTGCTAAACCATGGTTGTTTGTTGACAGGTTCCAAACTCTACCTCAATAGCTAGAAAATGGAGGTTTGTATGAAGGGCAGGTGTGCTATGACTCTCGGTCTCGTATCAGTTGTTTCTTCCATCCCAGGGAAATGACCAACTGGAGCATAGGTAAAGCTCGGTGAATATGGATCTATGTTTGTATGCTATAACTTTGTGGTAGGTATTGGATGGCTTGACATGTAATATGCCTTTGTAAATAGGTGGTAGACTTGACTTAGGATAGATGGTTAACACTTGAGCACACACCACCTTTTAATTAAAAATATTTCTCTCTCTCTCTCTCTCTTTTTAATTTTTATAAAATAATATTAAATAACAAAAAATAAAACTAATTTTATTTTTTGTTAAAAAACATTGAAAACTTAGGATCTGAAGAAAATGACAATAAGAAATTTTAATAATAGTTTTTTCACTTTGAATGCAGATCATAGGCCAGGGATTACTGGATTTCTGGGCAAAAGCGATGAATGGAAACTCGTCAAGAATTAATGGGGTCTTTGGAGACTATGGCAACATACAAAAGACCATGGAAATTTGGCGAATATAGCACAGATTTGATGAAGGCGCTTAAAATTTTAGTGGTACATTTTGAGCGCTAACAAGATTCAACATCAGAATTAAATTGTGATCAACATCAGACACAAGCTTCTTAATCATATATAAATACATCCATGTCTTCTTCATGAAAAATAGGAGAGAATAATTTGATCATCTCAAATAATTTTAAAAGAGTACTTCTATCAAGATCAAAAGAGAATTTGATAGGTCAACCTCAAATATCTCATACTTAAAACTCAAAGTTACAAGATATTGTTAAGATCAACCCCGAAGAAATTCTTTGTGGAGTTTTATTCGAAATATGTTCTTCATTACAAAATATTTGACGACCATTTTATGTGGCTGAAAATACTCCATGATCATATAAGAAAAGATCTTAGAAGAATACAAGAAAAACACTCAACAACTTAGCCTTGTGCCCAACTCTGAGATTCAAGCATAAAGCTATGAGAAGTGGTGTAGAAGAATATAAAGAATGGAGAAGATGAATATTTCTTTCTTTTGATCAGAATCTTGATTGTGTATCCATGGATGTACCTTCTTCTTCCTCTGATCTTCTGCCCTGCCCCTCTGACAATACTGATTCTTGGGCCCTTTGATGAAGCCTCTCTTCTCTTTTTAAGAAGAGATTTTCTAACTACTTGAGTAGTTAGGGTTTTCTTCCTCTCTTGAAATTCCCGTACAAGTTTCTTCTTGAAACATTCCATTTAATTAGTGCCTCATTAATTTCTAATTAATGAAATTATATCATCAATATATACATATATAAAATGGGTCCCTTTCCCTTTTTAATAATTTTTTTTAAATAAACTTTTATTTTCATAATTAAACAAATTTCTCATTTAAAATAGGAAGACTGTGTTTTAATTTTCTGGGAATGATAATCGAATTTTTATCCATTTAAATCAATTCTTATGTGATATTTATCGTCTTATCTTAGCTGAATGATATTTTAATTTCTGAGAAAAATGTATCAACTTTCAGTGCTTGAAACTTGTATCACCATATTCTACATCGTAATACCTTTCCAACGGTATAATTTTTGTGCGATTACAACACCCGAAGCTCAAGTTATGGCCTCTGCAATATCAACACTCAACCACCGTCGATCAATTGTCTTGGGTAAATCACAACCCTTGGATGAATTTCGTGCTTCCCTTCATAAAATTTGACTTTTTGGTTTAAAAGTATATCCCACATGCATTGGGATATTATATTCTTCATGATATATAATACTAATTATTTCATACACTTAGCAAGAAACACGAGAAGACAATTATGGAGCATAAGGGGTTTGACCTCCTCAGAAAATTGTTGAATAAAATAATAATTTTTGAATCTTGTCATCATCCACCTCACGCCCAGTCACCATAATGATTCATCCAATAAGATGTCTCCATATTTCAAAAATTGATTGTTCATCACATCATTCAATCGGATTGCATCATATGTCCCTCTTTGTATGTTGCCACGTGTAATGCTCTTATTGGATCCATGTTTCATTCCTCTGTAGCTTGCCAAATAGTAATGTGCCATGTGGAAAATTATTATTGGTTCAAATTTTAAAGGTGAAAAATTTAAAAAGAGGTGAAGTATGGGAAGTTATATGAGATGTTCGATGAGGGGAAGGGGAGATATGTAGGTGGCGGAAATTAAGCAGGTGAGTTTGTAGTCTGCTGCAGTAGGTTGGCCGGTTGGGGAGTGAGGTGAATAAGGGAGTGAGGGTAGTCAGATTCCATCAACCCAATGAGGATTGTGAGTAGTTAGGGGGGAAGGGGAGAAATGTAGACGACGAAAGTGAGGGGGGAGAAATGGAGATAATGGGAGTGGGGGTGAGGAAGGTGAGGGGGAAGGGTAAAGGAGTGTGGTGGGTGTCTTTTGGTTATTAATATCTCTTCCTACTATTGGGATGACCCAGGTTCATACATGAAAATGATTCCAACAAAACCCTCTAAAACCATTGGGCCTCCTGGTAAACCAAAAGGCAACGCAACACACATAATGTACTACGCAGTCTCACCCGAGATAGTTCTATGGGTGATTACAATGCTCAGATGCTTGTAGTCTAGGGAAGAGTGGGGATATGGGATTGCATTTCATATTCTTAGCATTGATCTGGTTGTTCTTTCTATTATTCTTAATATTCATTGATATGTTAAGTCTATGCATGCATTCTAACATATCCAACATAGAACTTATCTCACAGAATTATCCATTCATCCATTCATAGTATAACTACTTACAGAAGGTAAATGTGCCAAAATCAAAACACATAATACCAATGTTACCGTGGTTCACCCCCTCCTGGTCTACGTCTACGAAGATATGGCTTCTTATGCTCTTTTATTTAGATTTTTTCAATATATGGCACTGCACACACTACAATTCCAATCATACAATCATGAAACAAGTTCCACAACCTCTGTGAGGATGACTAGATCACACCAGGCTCCTTAGCCTCTGATATAACCCTCAAGATCTAGCTACTTGACTCTTCTACAACTCAACAACGTACAAAAATGGTATCATATATTACATTGGTTTCCCTAACTGGCCAGAACAATGTATTTCATACTGACCTAGACCTTGTTAGGTCCACATATTGTACCCTTTTTGCCCATACTTTTTTCCATTGTTATACCCCTCATCACTTGTATTTAGACTTTTACTATCATTCCACCTAATCATTCCAAGGTACACAACGTCCTTTCTCATTACTATGTTTCACTTAGTTGTTTGAATTAATTAAGCAATTATAGTGACCAACAGACCTCCTAGGTACTTATTTATACTAATTTAAAACTTATTATCCATTACAATCTCTTACAAAACCCTAACCCTATTGTGGTTAGTTTTTCCTACATACACACCTTACATGCTTTCCTTCTTTGCATGCGGATTTCCCTCGTACGTGCTGCTTTTCCTGCTAGTTATCCTTCTCTAAAACTGGGTTTAATTCTCCAAAAATAGGTATTGCCTCAAAATAGGCTTGTTCCCAACACTAACATGTGGCTCATCTCGAGCCATCTAGGCATTTCATGCTCCCTGAAGAACCTCTATTAGGTTGTGGAACTTGTCTACAAGTTCCCTTCCTCATGCCTGGACCTACGCGGCTTTTCCTGTCAATGCCTCTAATATCTACACTGTGATCTCCTCCTAGATCAGTGTTGTGATATTTATGTGTGCCTGTGCCATTCTCTTCTTCTCCTCCTCCAGCTGTGTGACCATATGCACTACTTGTTCCTGGAGTGGTTCTACTTCTGCTTCTCTCTCCTGTTTCTGCCTCTGCTCGACTTTTAACTCTGCCTGCAGTTTAATTAAATCCTGATTTCTTTTTAAGTGCTCCATAATGTCCATTGTCTTCTACTTTTGTCTTATCTCTTGGATAGCTACTCTCACTCTTTCTTCTTCCTAGTCCCATTGCTGGACCTGCCCGTCCTCCTCCAACTTTGTCCAGAGCTGCACTGCTCGGTCAAACAATTCTACTACTGCGCTGACTTGTTTCTCCATCTCATCTATTTGAAATGAAACTTCTTGTTTCCTTTTTTCTCTCACCTATGGAGGAGTCCTAGGGTTGAGATTCTCTTTAATTCCTCGATCTCCTACATGTACTGATTGAGTGTCTGTGCGATGAGGTTGATCTTCTCCTCTACACTTATTTCTATTACTTGTGTGCTGTCAGGGATGCGATTATACATTGTTTCCAACCCCTGTTCCATTTTTTTTACACGTTCTTTTTCCTCTTTGGTTTCGATCTTGACTTGCTCGATTACCAATTCTAAGGATTCATTTCCATTCTTCGTATGCTGCAATTCTACTGCGTCTATTCTTGTGCGCGATTGCACCTCTTACGTGACACTAACTTGAATCTTATACTATGCCTTGGTTGGTATCCTTGCCATTACCAACTCTACTTGCCTCAGATCCTTCAGTGGTGTCTGGGATATAGTCTCATCCATCTGCAACATGTTGGATGTAACTTGGAATTTCGGGCTCGCCTGTGCTTTGGTTTGAATGGTATATTGCTCGCTCGACGCGACCCTTGCCTCTACTTCTGTTTCTTTGGGGAAGGACTCTGTTTCCCTTTCAAGCTTGTGTGTTGCTCTGTTTCTTTGGGGAAGGACTCTGTTTCCCTTTCAAGCTTGTGTGTTGCTCTCATTTTCTCTAGGACCTGCCTTATGTCGGCCAAATCATCTTGAATTTGACCTCTTTGGTGTTGGGCATCTTTGAATTCCTCAGCTGCGCGTTCCTGTACTTTTTCTTCCATGAGGTCGACATCATCCTCAATAATTGTGTACTTTGGCAACTTCTTGTGTGCCTTGGCCTTCTTACATGACCCCCCTGTGTGTATGATTGGTCGCTTGGGTGGCCTTGTTTCCTGTGGGGTAGCTGTCGAGGGAGTTTATTGTGTATTTGTATGCCCTATGCCTTGTTCTCCTTGTGTTGGGGAAGTGTCCTTTTTTCCTACCTGTGCATCTTTCTTTGGCACACTCCCCTTCTTTTGATCTACTAGATTCTGACTCGGCTTTGTCTTTTTAGGCACAACACTGTCTCCTGCAGGTGTCTTAGATCCCCCTGCTTCTCCCTCCTTTCATGTGGGTACTTCGCTAGCAATGAATGTGATCTTCCAATCATCATGCCAATCGTGCATCACATTGCACATCTTCTCTGCTGATACATTATCAGAGTTGCAACCATTCCTTGGTTGGATCCCTATGTGCCTATATACAAATGGTGTGGTGCATGGCTCTAAAATTTTCAATACCTTGGTATTGCGCGACAACCTCTGGAGTGATCTTCCATTTGTTTTCTATGCTTTCTTGAATATCGCTGAAGTACCTCGCAAAGGTATCTGGATTTCCCCTTCTTATTTTGGGGTCCAAAGTGCTCCCCACTGAGGTGTACTGTGATGCACGAAAATGACCTATCCCGTCGCAAAAATAATAATATGGTGGCTCCCTCCACCCAACTAACTATATCAGGATTATTATCCAAGAGTAAAGAAAGTCTGTCCCCAAATCCTGCGCGTCTTTGTAGTCATCGAGGAACATATTTAACAGATAAGGGGCCCAAATGAGCATGGTTCCATTGGCACACTGTGTTGCAGCTGCAACAACCCCTACAGGGACTTATTCCTTGTGACACTTTCTTAGCATTTTGAAGGCCATCAAATTTGTGGCCACTCTCGTGGCTACGCCACTGATTCTTTTTATGATTATACTGCGCGAGCTCCTCTCTGTGCTGTAGGTTTTCTTCATCTCTCCGGCAAGGGATTTCTCAGTTTTTTCATCAAGGTATTGTGCAGGACTCTCGCTCATAGACGACAGACTTGTGATGAAGGAAATCAACTCGACATCGATTGAGACGTGTTCCTTCAGCCATAAGAAGCCTCAATGAAGGACCACCATTAACTTCTTGACACAATTATTTACCTCTTTCCCCCTACCAAAATGGGGAATTTATATCAAGTTGAGGATACCTTTGTTGGCCAAGCCAACTGCCCATGGTTTGGGTTGTAGTATAGGGTTGCCAAAAGGTGTTGTGCCAATACTCTCCATGTATACCTGCTGTGCAAATTCTGGAAATTTTCCAGTGTTGAACACATCATGGTTCGAATACTTCAACTTTTTGATGCACCCCAAAAGTGTAGGTGGATCCTACACTCCTTCTAGGATGCGTGGTAATAATATTTCTATTTTGGGCTGCTTGCATGGGGATCACACCGTGGTATTTTTTCTCTTTCTTCTGATCGACGCGCTAGAGGTCCCAACCTCCGCTTACCTGTGCTCTATGTTGGAATCTGGTTGCCTGGTTATGTCTTCGACCAACCCTTCCTGTTGTTGTGTAGACCCTGCTTTAGGATGTCATCTTGGCATTGTAGCCTCTGTGTGCACATTGGCTTTGTCATTTTTTATTTGGGATTCTTTGACCCTCGTAGGTTGCTGTAGGTTTCCTGTGTCATTTGTTTTGTGGCCCTGTGCACCATCATGTGAATTGATTTCCATGGGAGCTGTTGTTGGGGCTTGTGTTTCTTTCTCCACTTGTGTAGGGCTTGCTGGTTCGACTCATGGCAAGGGAATCATGTCAACATTGACGCATTCCTCTCTCGGTGTAGTTTCATGTTTGACCTTCGTGGTTTCATGAGGCACTCTAACACTACTACAGGTTTTCCTCACTATTTGGATTGGTGCACCCATCTTTGGTGGTGTCATTGTGGGTGTTGCTCGGTTTTTTCCGAATGGGCTTTGACTGGTTAGCACTGTGCACTCATCTATTCACTTTTTCTTTGCATGCTCTCTATCGTTGCAAGTTTGTAATTTCACAATAAGTCTTATGTTACCCACGTTTCCCCTTTATATAGAAGGTGTCATCAATGCCGTGAAGCTTCTTGGAGAAGCTTCCCTCACTGCGATTAATGCAATAAATATTTACAAGTACATTCCATTTAATTTTCATAAATGCCACCAGTTGGTTCCTTTTTCCATAATGACCATTTTTCTATTTTCTGACCATTTGTCCTTTCTCTGGTGCACTGAAATTTTTAAGTGTGCCGCACATTTCCACTATGATTTTTTGTTAGTGCGCAGTGTTTTTATTTCTGTTACCCATCTGCTGCGCGCAGACTTTTTTACGTTTGTCGTGCTAAGTCCACTTTTCTGTGCACAATGTTTCCTAGTAATTTTTGTATTTCTTTTTTTTCTCATTTTTATTTCTTTTTTTCATTTTTCTATCCTACCTTCTACTATATTACACTATATACATGTCTTTCTTACTGCGCTATAAATTTTAAGTGCTAGGAGGTCGATTGTCCTTGTATAGTTTCAGTTGACTACCATTGACCATTCCCTTGAGTTTTGTTCCTTCTAGATCCTTTATCTATATAGATCCCCCATCTATGATAGTCTTTACTTCGTAGGGCCCTATCCAATGCATTCTGAATTTACCAGAATGTTGAAAAAATTTACTGTCATAGAGAAAGACTAGGTATCCTTCCTTGAAACTCTTCCTCTTGATATGTCTGTCATGCCAAGATTTGTCTCTTGATTTCTGTACTTCTTGGTGAAATCATGCCAGGATCCTATCCTCTTCCATCTCCATTATTTGGTTTAATATTTCCTTTACTGCGGGTCTTTCTGACATGTTAGTGATTGTTGCTACGTGCAAAATGGGTACCCGGAATTCCAGTGGCACCACTGCTTCTTTCCCATTCACCAATCTAAATGGTGTCTATCCTGTCATCTTCTTACATGTAGTTGTGTATGACCATAGTACTACTGGTATTTTCAAGTCCCAATCATCCCCGTTGACATTGCAAATATTTGTCAGAGCACTCTCTAGGATCTTATTGAAGGCTTCTACTATTCCATTTTCTTGAGTATGGTATGGTGTACTCTTCTGATGATAAACTTCAAAATCCTTAGTCATAACATTGATAGTACTGTTGATAAAGAGAGTACCTTGGTCACTCATCAAATTCCTTGGACAACCAAATCTAGTGATCACTTGCTCGAACAAGAAGCGTGTTGTTGTCTCTACATTGCAGTTTCTTACTGGTGATGCTTCTTCTCGTCTTGTTAATTATTCTATTGAAATAATCATATATCTTGCTCCTGACCTTTTTGCTGGTGGATTAATTGGTCCCACAAAGTCTATTTCCCATTTGTCAAATACCTGCAAAGTTACTTGTGATCTTGGGGGCATCTCATCCCTTCTATTAGGTTTACCAATCCTATGATAGACATCACATCTCTGAAAATATTCCTTATCATCTCTGTGAATTGTTGGCCACCATAGTCCTACATGCAATACCTTCTATGTGGTAGCTTCCCTGCATAATGTCCTCTAGCTATTCCCTCATGAGCTTCTGTCAAAATTCTAGGCCTTTCATGTTCTAGTACACACCTTCTAAAAATTTTGTCTAGACCCATTTTATATAAGGGTCTTGCAATCAGTTGATAGTTTGAAACTCTGACTACCAGGTTTTTCTTCTGTACAGTGATAAATTCTTGTGGCACAATCCTCATGCTCAAATATTCAATGATATCAACAAAATACTCATCAACTATTTGTACTAAAAACAACTGCACATCAGGGAAGTAGTCTTCAAAGTTGGTAGGTTCCTCTCCATTAGTGACCCTTGAAAGGTGATCAAGTCTTGCATTCATATTCCCTAGTTTGATTATTACTTCAAAATCAAATTCTTAAAATAACAACAACCATCTATAGATCCTCCCCCCCAACACTGGCTTGTTGACTAGGTATTTTGGGTTGAATGGTCTGTGAACATCTTTAAGTGTTTTCCCATTAAGTAATGTTTGAACTTATGAAGTGCATAGACCATAGCTAGGCCTTATCTTTCTGTAGTATTTTAGTTCTTCTTTGATTCTGACATTTTTCTTCTTGCAAATGCTACAGGATGATCCAAGTCCCCTACTCCTAGCTATGCTAGAATTGCTCCAAGTGTTATGGCTGATGCATCTACATGCACATGAAAAGTCTTTTCCCAATCTGGGAATACTAGAATAGGTGTTGTGACCATCTTTTATTTTAGGGTGTCCAAACCTTGCTGACAGTCCTCATTCCACTAAAATTTAGTATCCTTCTTTAACAATTTTTCCATTGACACAATGATCTGCGCATACCCTTTATAAATTTTTTGTAGTAGCATGTATGTCCCAATGTTTATCTCAACTGGCACACTAATTTTGGTGGTGGTAAATTGGCAATAACTGCAATCTTGGCAGGATCTACTAGCAAGCCTTGTTTGCACACTATATGGCCCAATAATAT